>CAMPDV010006180.1:0-22492 GCA_946699065.1 Loxodes magnus | reverse complement strand
CCATTTTCATCCTTTTTTTATTTTACTTTCTTTTACTTTTTATCTAAAACTATCACTCACTTAATCCTCTCTCACTTACATTTTTTTTCTCTTCGGCTTCTTTTCTCAATCTACCTTAAACTCACTTAAACCTACTTTTCTTTAAACAACCATTTTCATCCTTTTTTTATTTTACTTTCTTTTACTTTTTATCTAAAACTATCACTCACTTAATCCTCTCTCACTTACATTTTTTTCTCTTCGGCTTCTTTTCTCAATCTACCTTAAACTCACTTAAACCTACTTTTCTTTAAACAACCATTTTCATCCTTTTTTTATTTTACTTTCTTTTACTTTTTATCTAAAACTATCACTCACTTAATCCTCTCTCACTTACATTTTTTTCTCTTCGGCTTCTTTTCTCAATCTACCTTAAACTCACTTAAACCTACTTTTCTTTTAACAACCATTTTCATCCTTTTTTTATTTTACTTTCTTTTACTTTTTATCTAAAACTATCACTCACTTAATCCTCTCTCACTTACATTTTTTTCTCTTCGGCTTCTTTTCTCAATCTACCTTAAACTCACTTAAACCTACTTTTCTTTAAACTAATTATTTTCATCCTTTTTTTATTTTACTTTCTTTTACTTTTTATCTAAAACTATCACTCACTTAATCCTCTCTCACTTACATTTTTTTCTCTTCGGCTTCTTTTCTCAATCTACCTTAAACTCACTTAAACCTACTTTTCTTTAAACTAATTATTTTCATCCTTTTTTTATTTTACTTTCTTTTACTTTTTATCTAAAACTATCACTCACTTAATCCTCTCTCACTTACATTTTTTTCTCTTCGGCTTCTTTTCTCAATCTACCTTAAATTCACTTAAACCTACTTTTCTTTAAACAACCATTTTCATCCTTTTTTTATTTTACTTTCTTTTACTTTTTATCTAAAACTATCACTCACTTAATCCTCTCTCACTTAATCCTCTCTCACTTACATTTTTTTCTCTTCGGCTTCTTTTCTCAATCTACCTTAAACTCACTTAAACCTACTTTTCTTTAAGCAACCATTTTCATCCTTTTTTTATTTTACTTTCTTTTACTTTTTATCTAAAACTATCACTCACTTAATCCTCTCTCACTTACATTTTTTTCTCTTCGGCTTCTTTTCTCAATCTTATTTAAACTCACTTAAACCTACTTTTCTTTAAACAACCATTTTCATCCTTTTTTTATTTTACTTTCTTTTACTTTTTATCTAAAACTATCACTCACTTAATCCTCTCTCACTTACATTTTTTTCTCTTCGGCTTCTTTTCTCAATCTACCTTAAACTCACTTAAACCTACTTTTCTTTTAACAACCATTTTCATCCTTTTTTTATTTTACTTTCTTTTACTTTTTATCTAAAACTATCACTCACTTAATCCTCTCTCACTTACATTTTTTTCTCTTCGGCTTCTTTTCTCAATCTACCTTAAACTCACTTATACTTTTATTTTAACTAATTATTTTCATCCTTTTTTTATTTTACTATCTTTTACTTTTTATCTAAAACTATCACTCACTTAATCCTCTCTCACTTACATTTTTTTCTCTTCGGCTTCTTTTCTCAATCTACCTTAAACTCACTTAAACCTACTTTTCTTTAAACAACCATTTTCATCCTTTTTTTATTTTACTTTCTTTTACTTTTTATCTAAAACTATCACTCACTTAATCCTCTCTCACTTACATTTTTTTCTCTTCGGCTTCTTTTCTCAATCTACCTTAAACTCACTTAAACCTACTTTTCTTTTAACAACCATTTTCATCCTTTTTTTATTTTACTTTCTTTTACTTTTTATCTAAAACTATCACTCACTTAATCCTCTCTCACTTACATTTTTTTCTCTTCGGCTTCTTTTCTCAATCTACCTTAAACTCACTTAAACCTACTTTTCTTTTAACAACCATTTTCATCCTTTTTTTATTTTACTATCTTTTACTTTTTATCTAAAACTATCACTCACTTAATCCTCTCTCACTTACATTTTTTTCTCTTCGGCTTCTTTTCTCAATCTACCTTAAATTCACTTAAACCTACTTTTCTTTTAACAACCATTTTCATCCTTTTTTTATTTTACTTTCTTTTACTTTTTATCTAAAACTATCACTCACTTAATCCTCTCTCACTTACATTTTTTTCTCTTCGGCTTCTTTTCTCAATCTACCTTAAACTCACTTAAACCTACTTTTCTTTTAACAACCATTTTCATCCTTTTTTTATTTTACTTTCTTTTACTTTTTATCTAAAACTATCACTCACTTAATCCTCTCTCACTTACATTTTTTTCTCTTCGGCTTCTTTTCTCAATCTACCTTAAACTCACTTAAACCTACTTTTCTTTTAACAACCATTTTCATCCTTTTTTTATTTTACTTTCTTTTACTTTTTATCTAAAACTATCACTCACTTAATCCTCTCTCACTTACATTTTTTTCTCTTCGGCTTCTTTTCTCAATCTACCTTAAATTCACTTAAACCTACTTTTCTTTTAACAACCATTTTCATCCTTTTTTTATTTTACTTTCTTTTACTTTTTATCTAAAACTATCACTCACTTAATCCTCTCTCACTTACATTTTTTTCTCTTCGGCTTCTTTTCTCAATCTACCTTAAACTCACTTAAACCTACTTTTCTTTTAACAACCATTTTCATCCTTTTTTTATTTTACTTTCTTTTACTTTTTATCTAAAACTATCACTCACTTAATCCTCTCTCACTTACATTTTTTTCTCTTCGGCTTCTTTTCTCAATCTACCTTAAACTCACTTAAACCTACTTTTCTTTAAACAACCATTTTCATCCTTTTTTTATTTTACTTTCTTTTACTTTTTATCTAAAACTATCACTCACTTAATCCTCTCTCACTTACATTTTTTTCTCTTCGGCTTCTTTTCTCAATCTACCTTAAACTCACTTAAACCTACTTTTCTTTTAACAACCATTTTCATCCTTTTTTTATTTTACTTTCTTTTACTTTTTATCTAAAACTATCACTCACTTAATCCTCTCTCACTTACATTTTTTTCTCTTCGGCTTCTTTTCTCAATCTACCTTAAACTCACTTAAACCTACTTTTCTTTAAACTAATTATTTTCATCCTTTTTTTATTTTACTTTCTTTTACTTTTTATCTAAAACTATCACTCACTTAATCCTCTCTCACTTACATTTTTTTCTCTTCGGCTTCTTTTCTCAATCTACCTTAAATTCACTTAAACCTACTTTTCTTTAAACAACCATTTTCATCCTTTTTTTATTTTACTTTCTTTTACTTTTTATCTAAAACTATCACTCACTTAATCCTCTCTCACTTACATTTTTTTCTCTTCGGCTTCTTTTCTCAATCTACCTTAAACTCACTTAAACCTACTTTTCTTTAAACAACCATTTTCATCCTTTTTTTATTTTACTTTCTTTTACTTTTTATCTAAAACTATCACTCACTTAATCCTCTCTCACTTACATTTTTTTCTCTTCGGCTTCTTTTCTCAATCTACCTTAAACTCACTTATACTTTTCTTTAAACTAATTATTTTCATCCTTTTTTTATTTTACTTTCTTTTACTTTTTATCTAAAACTATCACTCACTTAATCCTCTCTCACTTACATTTTTTTCTCTTCGGCTTCTTTTCTCAATCTACCTTAAACTCACTTAAACCTACTTTTCTTTTAACAACCATTTTCATCCTTTTTTTATTTTACTTTCTTTTACTTTTTATCTAAAACTATCACTCACTTAATCCTCTCTCACTTAATCCTCTCTCACTTACATTTTTTTCTCTTCGGCTTCTTTTCTCAATCTACCTTAAACTCACTTAAACCTACTTTTCTTTAAGCAACCATTTTCATCCTTTTTTTATTTTACTTTCTTTTACTTTTTATCTAAAACTATCACTCACTTAATCCTCTCTCACTTACATTTTTTTCTCTTCGGCTTCTTTTCTCAATCTTATTTAAACTCACTTAAACCTACTTTTCTTTAAACAACCATTTTCATCCTTTTTTTATTTTACTTTCTTTTACTTTTTATCTAAAACTATCACTCACTTAATCCTCTCTCACTTACATTTTTTTCTCTTCGGCTTCTTTTCTCAATCTACCTTAAACTCACTTAAACCTACTTTTCTTTTAACAACCATTTTCATCCTTTTTTTATTTTACTTTCTTTTACTTTTTATCTAAAACTATCACTCACTTAATCCTCTCTCACTTACATTTTTTTCTCTTCGGCTTCTTTTCTCAATCTACCTTAAACTCACTTAAACCTACTTTTCTTTTAACAACCATTTTCATCCTTTTTTTATTTTACTTTCTTTTACTTTTTATCTAAAACTATCACTCACTTAATCCTCTCTCACTTACATTTTTTTCTCTTCGGCTTCTTTTCTCAATCTACCTTAAACTCACTTAAACCTACTTTTCTTTTAACAACCATTTTCATCCTTTTTTTATTTTACTTTCTTTTACTTTTTATCTAAAACTATCACTCACTTAATCCTCTCTCACTTACATTTTTTTCTCTTCGGCTTCTTTTCTCAATCTACCTTAAACTCACTTAAACCTACTTTTCTTTTAACAACCATTTTCATCCTTTTTTTATTTTACTTTCTTTTACTTTTTATCTAAAACTATCACTCACTTAATCCTCTCTCACTTACATTTTTTTCTCTTCGGCTTCTTTTCTCAATCTACCTTAAACTCACTTAAACCTACTTTTTTTTTAACAACCATTTTCATCCTTTTTTTATTTTACTTTCTTTTATTTTTATCTAAAACTATCACTCACTTAATCCTCTCTCACTTACATTTTTTTCTCTTCGGCTTCTTTTCTCAATCTACCTTAAACTCACTTAAACCTACTTTTCTTTTAACAACCATTTTCATCCTTTTTTTATTTTACTTTCTTTTACTTTTTATCTAAAACTATCACTCACTTAATCCTCTCTCACTTACATTTTTTTCTCTTCGGCTTCTTTTCTCAATCTACCTTAAACTCACTTAAACCTACTTTTCTTTTAACAACCATTTTCATCCTTTTTTTATTTTACTTTCTTTTACTTTTTATCTAAAACTATCACTCACTTAATCCTCTCTCACTTACATTTTTTTCTCTTCGGCTTCTTTTCTCAATCTACCTTAAATTCACTTAAACCTACTTTTCTTTAAACAACCATTTTCATCCTTTTTTTATTTTACTTTCTTTTACTTTTTATCTAAAACTATCACTCACTTAATCCTCTCTCACTTACATTTTTTTCTCTTCGGCTTCTTTTCTCAATCTACCTTAAACTCACTTAAACCTACTTTTCTTTTAACAACCATTTTCATCCTTTTTTTATTTTACTTTCTTTTACTTTTTATCTAAAACTATCACTCACTTAATCCTCTCTCACTTACATTTTTTTCTCTTCGGCTTCTTTTCTCAATCTACCTTAAACTCACTTATACTTTTATTATAACTAATTATTTTCATCCTTTTTTTATTTTACTTTCTTTTACTTTTTATCTAAAACTATCACTCACTTAATCCTCTCTCACTTACATTTTTTTCTCTTCGGCTTCTTTTCTCAATCTACCTTAAATTCACTTAAACCTACTTTTCTTTTAACAACCATTTTCATCCTTTTTTTATTTTACTTTCTTTTACTTTTTATCTAAAACTATCACTCACTTAATCCTCTCTCACTTACATTTTTTTCTCTTCGGCTTCTTTTCTCAATCTAACTTAAACTCACTTAAACCTACTTTTCTTTAAACAACCATTTTCATCCTTTTTTTATTTTACTTTCTTTTACTTTTTATCTAAAACTATCACTCACTTAATCCTCTCTCACTTACATTTTTTTCTCTTCGGCTTCTTTTCTCAATCTACCTTAAACTCACTTAAACCTACTTTTCTTTAAACAACCATTTTCATCCTTTTTTTATTTTACTTTCTTTTACTTTTTATCTAAAACTATCACTCACTTAATCCTTTCTCACTTACATTTTTTTCTCTTCGGCTTCTTTTCTCAATCTACCTTAAACTCACTTATACTTTTATTTTAACTAATTATTTTCATCCTTTTTTTATTTTACTTTCTTTTACTTTTTATCTAAAACTATCACTCACTTAATCCTCTCTCACTTACATTTTTTTCTCTTCGGCTTCTTTTCTCAATCTACCTTAAATTCACTTAAACCTACTTTTCTTTAAACAACCATTTTCATCCTTTTTTTATTTTACTTTCTTTTACTTTTTATCTAAAACTATCACTCACTTAATCCTCTCTCACTTACATTTTTTTCTCTTCGGCTTCTTTTCTCAATCTACCTTAAACTCACTTAAACCTACTTTTCTTTTAACAACCATTTTCATCCTTTTTTTATTTTACTTTCTTTTACTTTTTATCTAAAACTATCACTCACTTAATCCTCTCTCACTTACATTTTTTTCTCTTCGGCTTCTTTTCTCAATCTACCTTAAACTCACTTATACTTTTATTATAACTAATTATTTTCATCCTTTTTTTATTTTACTTTCTTTTACTTTTTATCTAAAACTATCACTCACTTAATCCTCTCTCACTTACATTTTTTTCTCTTCGGCTTCTTTTCTCAATCTACCTTAAACTCACTTATACTTTTATTATAACTAATTATTTTCATCCTTTTTTTATTTTACTTTCTTTTACTTTTTATCTAAAACTATCACTCACTTAATCCTCTCTCACTTACATTTTTTTCTCTTCGGCTTCTTTTCTCAATCTACCTTAAATTCACTTAAACCTACTTTTCTTTTAACAACCATTTTCATCCTTTTTTTATTTTACTTTCTTTTACTTTTTATCTAAAACTATCACTCACTTAATCCTCTCTCACTTACATTTTTTTCTCTTCGGCTTCTTTTCTCAATCTACCTTAAACTCACTTAAACCTACTTTTCTTTTAACAACCATTTTCATCCTTTTTTTATTTTACTTTCTTTTACTTTTTATCTAAAACTATCACTCACTTAATCCTCTCTCACTTACATTTTTTTCTCTTCGGCTTCTTTTCTCAATCTACCTTAAACTCACTTAAACCTACTTTTCTTTAAACAACCATTTTCATCCTTTTTTTATTTTACTTTCTTTTACTTTTTATCTAAAACTATCACTCACTTAATCCTCTCTCACTTACATTTTTTTCTCTTCGGCTTCTTTTGTCAATCTACCTTAAACTCACTTAAACCTACTTTTCTTTAAACAACCATTTTCATCCTTTTTTTATTTTACTTTCTTTTACTTTTTATCTAAAACTATCACTCACTTAATCCTCTCTCATTTACATTTTTTTCTCTTCGGCTTCTTTTCTCAATCTACCTTAAACTCACTTAAACTTTTATTTTAACTAATTATTTTCATCCTTTTTTTATTTTACTTTCTTTTACTTTTTATCTAAAACTATCACTCACTTAATCCTCTCTCACTTACATTTTTTTCTCTTCGGCTTCTTTTCTCAATCTACCTTAAACTCACATAAACCTACTTTTCTTTAAACAACCATTTTCATCCTTTTTTTATTTTACTTTCTTTTACTTTTTATCTAAAACTATCACTCACTTAATCCTCTCTCATTTACATTTTTTTCTCTTCGGCTTCTTTTCTCAATCTACCTTAAACTCACTTAAACCTACTTTTCTTTAAACAACCATTTTCATCCTTTTTTTATTTTACTTTCTTTTACTTTTTATCTAAAACTATCACTCACTTAATCCTCTCTCACTTACATTTTTTTCTCTTCGGCTTCTTTTCTCAATCTACCTTAAATTCACTTAAACCTACTTTTCTTTAAACAACCATTTTCATCCTTTTTTTATTTTACTTTCTTTTACTTTTTATCTAAAACTATCACTCACTTAATCCTCTCTCACTTACATTTTTTTCTCTTCGGCTTCTTTTCTCAATCTACCTTAAACTCACTTAAACCTACTTTTCTTTTAACAACCATTTTCATCCTTTTTTTATTTTACTTTCTTTTACTTTTTATCTAAAACTATCACTCACTTAATCCTCTCTCACTTACATTTTTTTCTCTTCGGCTTCTTTTCTCAATCTACCTTAAACTCACTTATACTTTTATTATAACTAATTATTTTCATCCTTTTTTTATTTTACTTTCTTTTACTTTTTATCTAAAACTATCACTCACTTAATCCTCTCTCACTTACATTTTTTTCTCTTCGGCTTCTTTTCTCAATCTACCTTAAATTCACTTAAACCTACTTTTCTTTTAACAACCATTTTCATCCTTTTTTTATTTTACTTTCTTTTACTTTTTATCTAAAACTATCACTCACTTAATCCTCTCTCACTTACATTTTTTTCTCTTCGGCTTCTTTTCTCAATCTACCTTAAACTCACTTAAACCTACTTTTCTTTTAACAACCATTTTCATCCTTTTTTTATTTTACTTTCTTTTACTTTTTATCTAAAACTATCACTCACTTAATCCTCTCTCACTTACATTTTTTTCTCTTCGGCTTCTTTTCTCAATCTACCTTAAACTCACTTAAACCTACTTTTCTTTAAACAACCATTTTCATCCTTTTTTTATTTTACTTTCTTTTACTTTTTATCTAAAACTATCACTCACTTAATCCTCTCTCACTTACATTTTTTTCTCTTCGGCTTCTTTTGTCAATCTACCTTAAACTCACTTAAACCTACTTTTCTTTAAACAACCATTTTCATCCTTTTTTTATTTTACTTTCTTTTACTTTTTATCTAAAACTATCACTCACTTAATCCTCTCTCATTTACATTTTTTTCTCTTCGGCTTCTTTTCTCAATCTACCTTAAACTCACTTAAACTTTTATTTTAACTAATTATTTTCATCCTTTTTTTATTTTACTTTCTTTTACTTTTTATCTAAAACTATCACTCACTTAATCCTCTCTCACTTACATTTTTTTCTCTTCGGCTTCTTTTCTCAATCTACCTTAAACTCACATAAACCTACTTTTCTTTAAACAACCATTTTCATCCTTTTTTTATTTTACTTTCTTTTACTTTTTATCTAAAACTATCACTCACTTAATCCTCTCTCATTTACATTTTTTTCTCTTCGGCTTCTTTTCTCAATCTACCTTAAACTCACTTAAACCTACTTTTCTTTAAACAACCATTTTCATCCTTTTTTTATTTTACTTTCTTTTACTTTTTATCTAAAACTATCACTCACTTAATCCTCTCTCACTTACATTTTTTTCTCTTCGGCTTCTTTTCTCAATCTACCTTAAACTCACTTAAACCTACTTTTCTTTAAACAACCATTTTCATCCTTTTTTTATTTTACTTTCTTTTACTTTTTATCTAAAACTATCACTCACTTAATCCTCTCTCACTTACATTTTTTTCTCTTCGGCTTCTTTTCTCAATCTACCTTAAACTCACTTAAACCTACTTTTCTTTAAACAACCATTTTCATCCTTTTTTTATTTTACTTTCTTTTACTTTTTATCTAAAACTATCACTCACTTAATCCTCTCTCATTTACATTTTTTTCTCTTCGGCTTCTTTTCTCAATCTACCTTAAATTCACTTAAACCTACTTTTCTTTTAACAACCATTTTCATCCTTTTTTTATTTTACTTTCTTTTACTTTTTATCTAAAACTATCACTCACTTAATCCTCTCTCACTTACATTTTTTTCTCTTCGGCTTCTTTTCTCAATCTACCTTAAACTCACTTAAACCTACTTTTCTTTTAACAACCATTTTCATCCTTTTTTTATTTTACTTTCTTTTACTTTTTATCTAAAACTATCACTCACTTAATCCTCTCTCACTTACATTTTTTTCTCTTCGGCTTCTTTTCTCAATCTACCTTAAACTCACTTAAACCTACTTTTCTTTAAACAACCATTTTCATCCTTTTTTTATTTTACTTTCTTTTACTTTTTATCTAAAACTATCACTCACTTAATCCTCTCTCATTTACATTTTTTTCTCTTCGGCTTCTTTTCTCAATCTACCTTAAATTCACTTAAACCTACTTTTCTTTTAACAACCATTTTCATCCTTTTTTTATTTTACTTTCTTTTACTTTTTATCTAAAACTATCACTCACTTAATCCTCTCTCACTTACATTTTTTTCTCTTCGGCTTCTTTTCTCAATCTACCTTAAACTCACTTAAACCTACTTTTCTTTTAACAACCATTTTCATCCTTTTTTTATTTTACTTTCTTTTACTTTTTATCTAAAACTATCACTCACTTAATCCTCTCTCACTTAATCCTCTCTCACTTACATTTTTTTCTCTTCGGCTTCTTTTCTCAATCTACCTTAAACTCACTTAAACCTACTTTTCTTTAAACAACCATTTTCATCCTTTTTTTATTTTACTTTCTTTTACTTTTTATCTAAAACTATTACTCACTTAATCCTCTCTCACTTAATCCTCTCTCACTTACATTTTTTTCTCTTCGGCTTCTTTTCTCAATCTACCTTAAACTCACTTAAACCTACTTTTCTTTAAACAACCATTTTCATCCTTTTTTTATTTTGCTTTCTTTTACTTTTTATCTAAAACTATCACTCACTTAATCCTCTCTCACTTACATTTTTTTCTCTTCGGCTTCTTTTCTCAATCTACCTTAAACTCACTTAAACCTACTTTTCTTTAAACAACCATTTTCATCCTTTTTTTATTTTACTTTCTTTTACTTTTTATCTAAAACTATCACTCACTTAATCCTCTCTCATTTACATTTTTTTCTCTTCGGCTTCTTTTCTCAATCTACCTTAAATTCACTTAAACCTACTTTTCTTTAAACAACCATTTTCATCCTTTTTTTATTTTGCTTTCTTTTACTTTTTATCTAAAACTATCACTCACTTAATCCTCTCTCACTTACATTTTTTTCTCTTCGGCTTCTTTTCTCAATCTACCTTAAACTCACTTAAACCTACTTTTCTTTAAACAACCATTTTCATCCTTTTTTTATTTTACTTTCTTTTACTTTTTATCTAAAACTATTACTCACTTAATCCTCTCTCACTTAATCCTCTCTCACTTACATTTTTTTCTCTTCGGCTTCTTTTCTCAATCTACCTTAAACTCACTTAAACCTACTTTTCTTTAAACAACCATTTTCATCCTTTTTTTATTTTACTTTCTTTTACTTTTTATCTAAAACTATCACTCACTTAATCCTCTCTCACTTACATTTTTTTCTCTTCGGCTTCTTTTCTCAATCTACCTTAAACTCACTTAAACCTACTTTTCTTTAAACAACCATTTTATCCTTTTTTTATTTTACTTTCTTTTACTTTTTATCTAAAACTATCACTCACTTAATCCTCTCTCACTTACATTTTTTTCTCTTCGGCTTCTTTTCTCAATCTACCTTAAACTCACTTAAACCTACTTTTCTTTTAACAACCATTTTCATCCTTTTTTTATTTTACTTTCTTTTACTTTTTATCTAAAACTATCACTCACTTAATCCTCTCTCACTTACATTTTTTTCTCTTCGGCTTCTTTTCTCAATCTACCTTAAACTCACTTAAACCTACTTTTCTTTAAACAACCATTTTCATCCTTTTTTTATTTTACTTTCTTTTACTTTTTATCTAAAACTATCACTCACTTAATCCTCTCTCACTTACATTTTTTTCTCTTCGGCTTCTTTTCTCAATCTTATTTAAACTTACTTAAACCTACTTTTCTTTAAGCAACCATTTTCATCCTTTTTTTATTTTACTTTCTTTTACTTTTTATCTAAAACTATCACTCACTTAATCCTCTCTCACTTACATTTTTTTCTCTTCGGCTTCTTTTCTCAATCTACCTTAAATTCACTTAAACCTACTTTTCTTTTAACAACCATTTTCATCCTTTTTTTATTTTACTTTCTTTTACTTTTTATCTAAAACTATCACTCACTTAATCCTCTCTCACTTACATTTTTTTCTCTTCGGCTTCTTTTCTCAATCTTATTTAAACTCACTTATACTTTTATTATAACTAATTATTTTCATCCTTTTTTTATTTTACTTTCTTTTACTTTTTATCTAAAACTATCACTCACTTAATCCTCTCTCACTTACATTTTTTTCTCTTCGGCTTCTTTTCTCAATCTACCTTAAATTCACTTAAACCTACTTTTCTTTAAACAACCATTTTCATCCTTTTTTTATTTTACTTTCTTTTACTTTTTATCTAAAACTATCACTCACTTAATCCTCTCTCACTTACATTTTTTTCTCTTCGGCTTCTTTTCTCAATCTACCTTAAACTCACTTAAACCTACTTTTCTTTAAACAACCATTTTCATCCTTTTTTTATTTTACTTTCTTTTACTTTTTATCTAAAACTATCACTCACTTAATCCTCTCTCACTTACATTTTTTTCTCTTCGGCTTCTTTTCTCAATCTACCTTAAATTCACTTAAACCTACTTTTCTTTTAACAACCATTTTCATCCTTTTTTTATTTTACTTTCTTTTACTTTTTATCTAAAACTATCACTCACTTAATCCTCTCTCACTTACATTTTTTTCTCTTCGGCTTCTTTTCTCAATCTACCTTAAACTCACTTATACTTTTATTTTAACTAATTATTTTCATCCTTTTTTTATTTTACTTTCTTTTACTTTTTATCTAAAACTATCACTCACTTAATCCTCTCTCACTTACATTTTTTTCTCTTCGGCTTCTTTTCTCAATCTACCTTAAACTCACTTAAACCTACTTTTCTTTAAACAACCATTTTCATCCTTTTTTTATTTTACTTTCTTTTACTTTTTATCTAAAACTATCACTCACTTAATCCTCTCTCATTTACATTTTTTTCTCTTCGGCTTCTTTTCTCAATCTACCTTAAATTCACTTAAACCTACTTTTCTTTTAACAACCATTTTCATCCTTTTTTTATTTTACTTTCTTTTACTTTTTATCTAAAACTATCACTCACTTAATCCTCTCTCACTTACATTTTTTTCTCTTCGGCTTCTTTTCTCAATCTACCTTAAACTCACTTAAACCTACTTTTCTTTTAACAACCATTTTCATCCTTTTTTTATTTTACTTTCTTTTACTTTTTATCTAAAACTATCACTCACTTAATCCTCTCTCACTTAATCCTCTCTCACTTACATTTTTTTCTCTTCGGCTACTTTTCTCAATCTACCTTAAACTCACTTAAACCTACTTTTCTTTAAACAACCATTTTCATCCTTTTTTTATTTTACTTTCTTTTACTTTTTATCTAAAACTATTACTCACTTAATCCTCTCTCACTTAATCCTCTCTCACTTACATTTTTTTCTCTTCGGCTTCTTTTCTCAATCTACCTTAAACTCACTTAAACCTACTTTTCTTTAAACAACCATTTTCATCCTTTTTTTATTTTGCTTTCTTTTACTTTTTATCTAAAACTATCACTCACTTAATCCTCTCTCACTTACATTTTTTTCTCTTCGGCTTCTTTTCTCAATCTACCTTAAACTCACTTATACTTTTATTATAACTAATTATTTTCATCCTTTTTTTATTTTACTTTCTTTTACTTTTTATCTAAAACTATCACTCACTTAATCCTCTCTCACTTACATTTTTTTCTCTTCGGCTTCTTTTCTCAATCTACCTTAAACTCACTTAAACCTACTTTTCTTTAAACAACCATTTTCATCCTTTTTTTATTTTACTTTCTTTTACTTTTTATCTAAAACTATCACTCACTTAATCCTCTCTCACTTACATTTTTTTCTCTTCGGCTTCTTTTCTCAATCTACCTTAAATTCACTTAAACCTACTTTTCTTTAAACAACCATTTTCATCCTTTTTTTATTTTACTTTCTTTTACTTTTTATCTAAAACTATCACTCACTTAATCCTCTCTCACTTACATTTTTTTCTCTTCGGCTTCTTTTCTCAATCTACCTTAAACTCACTTATACTTTTATTTTAACTAATTATTTTCATCCTTTTTTTATTTTACTTTCTTTTACTTTTTATCTAAAACTATCACTCACTTAATCCTCTCTCACTTACATTTTTTTCTCTTCGGCTTCTTTTCTCAATCTACCTTAAACTCACTTATACTTTTAAATTTAACAACCATTTTCATCCTTTTTTTATTTTACTTTCTTTTACTTTTTATCTAAAACTATCACTCACTTAATCCTCTCTCACTTACATTTTTTTCTCTTCGGCTTCTTTTCTCAATCTACCTTAAACTCACTTAAACCTACTTTTCTTTAAACAACCATTTTCATCCTTTTTTTATTTTACTTTCTTTTACTTTTTATCTAAAACTATCACTCACTTAATCCTCTCTCATTTACATTTTTTTCTCTTCGGCTTCTTTTCTCAATCTACCTTAAATTCACTTAAACCTACTTTTCTTTTAACAACCATTTTCATCCTTTTTTTATTTTACTTTCTTTTACTTTTTATCTAAAACTATCACTCACTTAATCCTCTCTCACTTACATTTTTTTCTCTTCGGCTTCTTTTCTCAATCTACCTTAAACTCACTTAAACCTACTTTTCTTTTAACAACCATTTTCATCCTTTTTTTATTTTACTTTCTTTTACTTTTTATCTAAAACTATCACTCACTTAATCCTCTCTCACTTAATCCTCTCTCACTTACATTTTTTTCTCTTCGGCTTCTTTTCTCAATCTACCTTAAACTCACTTAAACCTACTTTTCTTTAAACAACCATTTTCATCCTTTTTTTATTTTACTTTCTTTTACTTTTTATCTAAAACTATTACTCACTTAATCCTCTCTCACTTAATCCTCTCTCACTTACATTTTTTTCTCTTCGGCTTCTTTTCTCAATCTACCTTAAACTCACTTAAACCTACTTTTCTTTAAACAACCATTTTCATCCTTTTTTTATTTTACTTTCTTTTACTTTTTATCTAAAACTATCACTCACTTAATCCTCTCTCACTTACATTTTTTTCTCTTCGGCTTCTTTTCTCAATCTACCTTAAACTCACTTAAACCTACTTTTCTTTTAACAACCATTTTCATCCTTTTTTTATTTTACTTTCTTTTACTTTTTATCTAAAACTATCACTCACTTAATCCTCTCTCACTTACATTTTTTTCTCTTCGGCTTCTTTTCTCAATCTACCTTAAACTCATTTATACTTTTATTTTAACTAATTATTTTCATCCTTTTTTTATTTTACTTTCTTTTACTTTTTATCTAAAACTATCACTCACTTAATCCTCTCTCACTTACATTTTTTTCTCTTCGGCTTCTTTTCTCAATCTACCTTAAACTCACTTAAACCTACTTTTTTTTAAACTAATTATTTTCATCCTTTTTTTATTTTACTTTCTTTTACTTTTTATCTAAAACTATCACTCACTTAATCCTCTCTCACTTACATTTTTTTCTCTTCGGCTTCTTTTCTCAATCTACCTTAAACTCACTTATACTTTTATTTTAACTAATTATTTTCATCCTTTTTTTATTTTACTTTCTTTTACTTTTTATCTAAAACTATCACTCACTTAATCCTCTCTCACTTACATTTTTTTCTCTTCGGCTTCTTTTCTCAATCTACCTTAAATTCACTTAAACCTACTTTTCTTTAAACAACCATTTTCATCCTTTTTTTATTTTACTTTCTTTTACTTTTTATCTAAAACTATCACTCACTTAATCCTCTCTCACTTACATTTTTTTCTCTTCGGCTTCTTTTCTCAATCTACCTTAAACTCATTAATACTTTTATTTTAACTAATTATTTTCATCCTTTTTTTATTTTACTTTCTTTTACTTTTTATCTAAAACTATCACTCACTTAATCCTCTCTCACTTACATTTTTTTCTCTTCGGCTTCTTTTCTCAATCTTATTTAAACTCACTTATACTTTTCTTTTAACTAATTATTTCATCCTTTTTTTATTTTACTTTCTTTTACTTTTTATCTAAAACTATCACTCACTTAATCCTCTCTCACTTACATTTTTTTCTCTTCGGCTTCTTTTCTCAATCTACCTTAAACTCACTTAAACCTACTATTCTTTTAACTTATTATTTTCATCCTTTTTTTATTTTACTTTCTTTTACTTTTTATCTAAAACTATCACTCACTTAATCCTCTCTCACTTACATTTTTTTCTCTTCGGCTTCTTTTCTCAATCTACCTTAAATTCACTTAAACCTACTTTTCTTTAAACAACCATTTTCATCATTTTTTTATTTTACTTTCTTTTACTTTTTATCTAAAACTATCACTCACTTAATCCTCTCTCACTTACATTTTTTTCTCTTCGGCTTCTTTTCTCAATCTACCTTAAACTCATTAATACTTTTAAATTTAACAAACATTTTCATCCTTTTTTTATTTTACTTTCTTTTACTTTTTATCTAAAACTATCACTCACTTAATCCTCTCTCACTTACATTTTTTTCTCTTCGGCTTCTTTTCTCAATCTACCTTAAACTCACTTATACTTTTAAATTTAACAAACATTTTCATCCTTTTTTTATTTTACTTTCTTTTACTTTTTATCTAAAACTATCACTCACTTAATCCTCTCTCACTTACATTTTTTTCTCTTCGGCTTCTTTTCTCAATCTACCTTAAACTCACTTATACTTTTATTTTAACTAATTATTTTCATCCTTTTTTTATTTTACTTTCTTTTACTTTTTATCTAAAACTATCACTCACTTAATCCTCTCTCACTTACATTTTTTTCTCTTCGGCTTCTTTTCTCAATCTACCTTAAACTCACTTAAACCTACTTTTCTTTTAACAACCATTTTCATCCTTTTTTTATTTTACTTTCTTTTACTTTTTATCTAAAACTATCACTCACTTAATCCTCTCTCACTTACATTTTTTTCTCTTCGGCTTCTTTTCTCAATCTACCTTAAACTCACTTAAACCTACTTTTCTTTAAACAACCATTTTCATCCTTTTTTTATTTTACTTTCTTTTACTTTTTATCTAAAACTATCACTCACTTAATCCTCTCTCACTTACATTTTTTTCTCTTCGGCTTCTTTTCTCAATCTACCTTAAACTCACTTAAACCTACTTTTCTTTAAACAACCATTTTCATCCTTTTTTTATTTTACTTTCTTTTACTTTTTATCTAAAACTATCACTCACTTAATCCTCTCTCATTTACATTTTTTTCTCTTCGGCTTCTTTTCTCAATCTACCTTAAACTCACTTATACTTTTATTTTAACTAATTATTTTCATCCTTTTTTTATTTTACTTTCTTTTACTTTTTATCTAAAACTATCACTCACTTAATCCTCTCTCACTTACATTTTTTTCTCTTCGGCTTCTTTTCTCAATCTACCTTAAACTCACTTATACTTTTATTTTAACTAATTATTTTCATCCTTTTTTTATTTTACTTTCTTTTACTTTTTATCTAAAACTATCACTCACTTAATCCTCTCTCACTTACATTTTTTTCTCTTCGGCTTCTTTTCTCAATCTACCTTAAACTCACTTAAACCTACTTTTCTTTAAACAACCATTTTCATCCTTTTTTTATTTTACTTTCTTTTACTTTTTATCTAAAACTATCACTCACTTAATCCTCTCTCACTTACATTTTTTTCTCTTCGGCTTCTTTTGTCAATCTACCTTAAACTCACTTAAACCTACTATTCTTTTAACTACCATTTTCATCCTTTTTTTATTTTACTTTCTTTTACTTTTTATCTAAAACTATCACTCACTTAATCCTCTCTCACTTACATTTTTTTCTCTTCGGCTTCTTTTCTCAATCTACCTTAAACTCACTTATACTTTTATTTTAACTAATTATTTTCATCCTTTTTTTATTTTACTTTCTTTTACTTTTTATCTAAAACTATCACTCACTTAATCCTCTCTCACTTACATTTTTTTCTCTTCGGCTTCTTTTCTCAATCTACCTTAAACTCACTTATACTTTTATTTTAACTAATTATTTTCATCCTTTTTTTATTTTACTTTCTTTTACTTTTTATCTAAAACTATCACTCACTTAATCCTCTCTCACTTACATTTTTTTCTCTTCGGCTTCTTTTCTCAATCTACCTTAAACTCACTTAAACCTACTTTTCTTTTAACAACCATTTTCATCCTTTTTTTATTTTACTTTCTTTTACTTTTTATCTAAAACTATCACTCACTTAATCCTCTCTCACTTACATTTTTTTCTCTTCGGCTTCTTTTCTCAATCTACCTTAAATTCACTTAAACCTACTTTTCTTTAAACAACCATTTTCATCCTTTTTTTATTTTACTTTCTTTTACTTTTTATCTAAAACTATCACTCACTTAATCCTCTCTCACTTACATTTTTTTCTCTTCGGCTTCTTTTCTCAATCTACCTTAAACTCACTTATACTTTTAAATTTAACAAACATTTTCATCCTTTTTTTATTTTACTTTCTTTTACTTTTTATCTAAAACTATCACTCACTTAATCCTCTCTCATTTACATTTTTTTCTCTTCGGCTTCTTTTCTCAATCTACCTTAAACTCATTTATACTTTTATTTTAACTAATTATTTTCATCCTTTTTTTATTTTACTTTCTTTTACTTTTTATCTAAAACTATCACTCACTTAATCCTCTCTCACTTACATTTTTTTCTCTTCGGCTTCTTTTCTCAATCTACCTTAAACTCACTTAAACCTACTTTTCTTTTAACAACCATTTTCATCCTTTTTTTATTTTACTTTTTTTTACTTTTTATCTAAAACTATCACTCACTTAATCCTCTCTCACTTACATTTTTTTCTCTTCGGCTTCTTTTCTCAATCTACCTTAAACTCACTTAAACCTACTTTTCTTTAAACAACCATTTTCATCCTTTTTTTATTTTACTTTCTTTTACTTTTTATCTAAAACTATCACTCACTTAATCCTCTCTCACTTACATTTTTTTCTCTTCGGCTTCTTTTCTCAATCTTATTTAAACTTACTTAAACCTACTTTTCTTTAAGCAACCATTTTCATCCTTTTTTTATTTTACTTTCTTTTACTTTTTATCTAAAACTATCACTCACTTAATCCTCTCTCACTTACATTTTTTTCTCTTCGGCTTCTTTTCTCAATCTACCTTAAACTCACTTAAACCTACTTTTCTTTAAACAACCATTTTCATCCTTTTTTTATTTTACTTTCTTTTACTTTTTATCTAAAACTATCACTCACTTAATCCTCTCTCACTTACATTTTTTTCTCTTCGGCTTCTTTTCTCAATCTACCTTAAACTCACTTAAACCTACTTTTCTTTAAACTAATTATTTTCATCCTTTTTTTATTTTACTTTCTTTTACTTTTTATCTAAAACTATCACTCACTTAATCCTCTCTCACTTACATTTTTTTCTCTTCGGCTTCTTTTCTCAATCTTATTTAAACTTACTTAAACCTACTTTTCTTTAAACAACCATTTTCATCCTTTTTTTATTTTACTTTCTTTTACTTTTTATCTAAAACTATCACTCACTTAATCCTCTCTCACTTACATTTTTTTCTCTTCGGCTTCTTTTCTCAATCTACCTTAAACTCACTTAAACCTACTTTTCTTTAAACAACCATTTTCATCCTTTTTTTATTTTACTTTCTTTTACTTTTTATCTAAAACTATCACTCACTTAATCCTCTCTCACTTACATTTTTTTCTCTTCGGCTTCTTTTCTCAATCTACCTTAAACTCACTTAAACCTACTTTTCTTTAAACAACCATTTTCATCCTTTTTTTATTTTACTTTCTTTTACTTTTTATCTAAAACTATCACTCACTTAATCCTCTCTCATTTACATTTTTTTCTCTTCGGCTTCTTTTCTCAATCTACCTTAAACTCACTTAAACCTACTTTTCTTTAAACTAATTATTTTCATCCTTTTTTTATTTTACTTTCTTTTACTTTTTATCTAAAACTATCACTCACTTAATCCTCTCTCACTTACATTTTTTTCTCTTCGGCTTCTTTTCTCAATCTACCTTAAACTCACTTAAACCTACTTTTCTTTAAACTAATTATTTTCATCCTTTTTTTATTTTACTTTCTTTTACTTTTTATCTAAAACTATCACTCACTTAATCCTCTCTTACATTTTTTTCTCTTCGGCTTCTTTTCTCAATCTACCTTAAACTCACTTAAACCTACTTTTCTTTAAACAACCATTTTCATCCTTTTTTTATTTTACTTTCTTTTACTTTTTATCTAAAACTATCACTCACTTAATCCTCTCTCACTTACATTTTTTTCTCTTCGGCTTCTTTTCTCAATCTACCTTAAACTCACTTAAACCTACTTTTCTTTAAACTAATTATTTTCATCCTTTTTTTATTTTACTTTCTTTTACTTTTTATCTAAAACTATCACTCACTTAATCCTCTCTCACTTACATTTTTTTCTCTTCGGCTTCTTTTCTCAATCTACCTTAAATTCACTTAAACCTACTTTTCTTTTAACAACCATTTTCATCCTTTTTTTATTTTACTTTCTTTTACTTTTTATCTAAAACTATCACTCACTTAATCCTCTCTCACTTACATTTTTTTCTCTTCGGCTTCTTTTCTCAATCTACCTTAAACTCACTTAAACCTACTTTTCTTTAAACAACCATTTTCATCCTTTTTTTATTTTACTTTCTTTTACTTTTTATCTAAAACTATCACTCACTTAATCCTCTCTCACTTACATTTTTTTCTCTTCGGCTTCTTTTCTCAATCTACCTTAAACTCACTTAAACCTACTTTTCTTTAAACAACCATTTTCATCCTTTTTTTATTTTACTTTCTTTTACTTTTTATCTAAAACTATCACTCACTTAATCCTCTCTCATTTACATTTTTTTCTCTTCGGCTTCTTTTCTCAATCTACCTTAAACTCACTTAAACCTACTTTTCTTTAAACTAATTATTTTCATCCTTTTTTTATTTTACTTTCTTTTACTTTTTATCTAAAACTATCACTCACTTAATCCTCTCTCACTTACATTTTTTTCTCTTCGGCTTCTTTTCTCAATCTACCTTAAATTCACTTAAACCTACTTTTCTTTAAACAACCATTTTCATCCTTTTTTTATTTTACTTTCTTTTACTTTTTATCTAAAACTATCACTCACTTAATCCTCTCTCACTTACATTTTTTTCTCTTCGGCTTCTTTTCTCAATCTACCTTAAACTCACTTAAACCTACTTTTCTTTAAACAACCATTTTCATCCTTTTTTTATTTTACTTTCTTTTACTTTTTATCTAAAACTATCACTCACTTAATCCTCTCTCACTTACATTTTTTTCTCTTCGGCTTCTTTTCTCAATCTTATTTAAACTTACTTAAACCTACTTTTCTTTAAGCAACCATTTTCATCCTTTTTTTATTTTACTTTCTTTTACTTTTTATCTAAAACTATCACTCACTTAATCCTCTCTCACTTACATTTTTTTCTCTTCGGCTTCTTTTCTCAATCTACCTTAAACTCACTTAAACCTACTTTTCTTTAAACAACCATTTTCATCCTTTTTTTATTTTACTTTCTTTTACTTTTTATCTAAAACTATCACTCACTTAATCCTCTCTCACTTACATTTTTTTCTCTTCGGCTTCTTTTCTCAATCTACCTTAAACTCACTTAAACCTACTTTTCTTTAAACTAATTATTTTCATCCTTTTTTTATTTTACTTTCTTTTACTTTTTATCTAAAACTATCACTCACTTAATCCTCTCTCACTTACATTTTTTTCTCTTCGGCTTCTTTTCTCAATCTTATTTAAACTTACTTAAACCTACTTTTCTTTAAACAACCATTTTCATCCTTTTTTTATTTTACTTTCTTTTACTTTTTATCTAAAACTATCACTCACTTAATCCTCTCTCACTTACATTTTTTTCTCTTCGGCTTCTTTTCTCAATCTACCTTAAACTCACTTAAACCTACTTTTCTTTAAACAACCATTTTCATCCTTTTTTTATTTTACTTTCTTTTACTTTTTATCTAAAACTATCACTCACTTAATCCTCTCTCACTTACATTTTTTTTCTCTTCGGCTTCTTTTCTCAATCTACCTTAAACTCACTTAAACCTACTTTTCTTTAAACAACCATTTTCATCCTTTTTTTATTTTACTTTCTTTTACTTTTTATCTAAAACTATCACTCACTTAATCCTCTCTCATTTACATTTTTTTCTCTTCGGCTTCTTTTCTCAATCTACCTTAAACTCACTTAAACCTACTTTTCTTTAAACTAATTATTTTCATCCTTTTTTTATTTTACTTTCTTTTACTTTTTATCTAAAACTATCACTCACTTAATCCTCTCTCACTTACATTTTTTTCTCTTCGGCTTCTTTTCTCAATCTACCTTAAACTCACTTAAACCTACTTTTCTTTAAACTAATTATTTTCATCCTTTTTTTATTTTACTTTCTTTTACTTTTTATCTAAAACTATCACTCACTTAATCCTCTCTTACATTTTTT
>CAMPDV010006179.1:0-22127 GCA_946699065.1 Loxodes magnus | reverse complement strand
GTAAAGTAAGAAAAGAATATCTAATGATAAGTTTTCGTAACAAGCACTAAAATATGAGTTAGAATATCCAAAATGTTAGTAATAATGTCACAATTACGAATCTGTATTCGTTTTGTCAAGATATGCTTGTAGATGAAAGTTAGCCTATGAAAAGTGAAGAAGTAAAGTAAGAAAAGAATATCTAATGATAAGTTTTATTAGCAAGCACTAAAATATGAGTTAGAATATCCAAAATGTTAGTAATAATGTCACAATTACGAATCTGTATTCGTTTTGTCAAGATATGCTTGTAGATGAAAGTTAGCCTATAGAAAAGTGAAGAAGTAAAGTAAGAAAAGAATATCTAATGATAAGTTTTCGTAACAAGCACTAAAATATGAGTTAGAATATCCAAAATGTTAGTAATAATGTCACAATTACGAATCTGTATTCGTTTTGTCAAGATATGCTTGTAGATGAAAGTTAGCCTATGAAAAGTGAAGAAGTAAAGTAAGAAAAGAATATCTAATGATAAGTTTTCGTAACAAGCACTAAAATATGAGTTAGAATATCCAAAATGTTAGTAATAATGTCACAATTACGAATCTGTATTCGTTTTGTCAAGATATGCTTGTAGATGAAAGTTAGCCTATGAAAAGTGAAGAAGTAAAGTAAGAAAAGAATATCTAATGATAAGTTTTATTAGCAAGCACTAAAATATGAGTTAGAATATCCAAAATGTTAGTAATAATGTCACAATTACGAATCTGTATTCGTTTTGTCAAGATATGCTTGTAGATGAAAGTTAGCCTATAGAAAAGTGAAGAAGTAAAGTAAGAAAAGAATATCTAATGATAAGTTTTATTAGCAAGCACTAAAATATAAGTTTGAATATCCAAAATGTTAGTAATAATGTCACAATTACGAATCTGTATTCGTTTTGTCAAGATATGCTTGTAGATGAAAGTTAGCCTATGAAAAGTGAAGAAGTAAAGTAAGAAAAGAATATCTAATGATAAGTTTTATTAGCAAGCACTAAAATATGAGTTAGAATATCCAAAATGTTAGTAATAATGTCACAATTACGAATCTGTATTCGTTTTGTCAAGATATGCTTGTAGATGAAAGTTAGCCTATAGAAAAGTGAAGAAGTAAAGTAAGAAAAGAATATCTAATGATAAGTTTTCGTAACAAGCACTAAAATATGAGTTAGAATATCCAAAATGTTAGTAATAATGTCACAATTACGAATCTGTATTCGTTTTGTCAAGATATGCTTGTAGATGAAAGTTAGCCTATGAAAAGTGAAGAAGTAAAGTAAGAAAAGAATATCTAATGATAAGTTTTATTAGCAAGCACTAAAATATGAGTTAGAATATCCAAAATGTTAGTAATAATGTCACAATTACGAATCTGTATTCGTTTTGTCAAGATATGCTTGTAGATGAAAGTTAGCCTATAGAAAAGTGAAGAAGTAAAGTAAGAAAAGAATATCTAATGATAAGTTTTCGTAACAAGCACTAAAATATGAGTTAGAATATCCAAAATGTTAGTAATAATGTCACAATTACGAATCTGTATTCGTTTTGTCAAGATATGCTTGTAGATGAAAGTTAGCCTATGAAAAGTGAAGAAGTAAAGTAAGAAAAGAATATCTAATGATAAGTTTTCGTAACAAGCACTAAAATATGAGTTAGAATATCCAAAATGTTAGTAATAATGTCACAATTACGAATCTGTATTCGTTTTGTCAAGATATGCTTGTAGATGAAAGTTAGCCTATAGAAAAGTGAAGAAGTAAAGTAAGAAAAGAATATCTAATGATAAGTTTTATTAGCAAGCACTAAAATATGAGTTAGAATATCCAAAATGTTAGTAATAATGTCACAATTACGAATCTGTATTCGTTTTGTCAAGATATGCTTGTAGATGAAAGTTAGCCTATAGAAAAGTGAAGAAGTAAAGTAAGAAAAGAATATCTAATGATAAGTTTTATTAGCAAGCACTAAAATATGAGTTAGAATATCCAAAATGTTAGTAATAATGTCACAATTACGAATCTGTATTCGTTTTGTCAAGATATGCTTGTAGATGAAAGTTAGCCTATGAAAAGTGAAGAAGTAAAGTAAGAAAAGAATATCTAATGATAAGTTTTATTAGCAAGCACTAAAATATGAGTTAGAATATCCAAAATGTTAGTAATAATGTCACAATTACGAATCTGTATTCGTTTTGTCAAGATATGCTTGTAGATGAAAGTTAGCCTATAGAAAAGTGAAGAAGTAAAGTAAGAAAAGAATATCTAATGATAAGTTTTCGTAACAAGCACTAAAATATGAGTTAGAATATCCAAAATGTTAGTAATAATGTCACAATTACGAATCTGTATTCGTTTTGTCAAGATATGCTTGTAGATGAAAGTTAGCCTATGAAAAGTGAAGAAGTAAAGTAAGAAAAGAATATCTAATGATAAGTTTTCGTAACAAGCACTAAAATATGAGTTAGAATATCCAAAATGTTAGTAATAATGTCACAATTACGAATCTGTATTCGTTTTGTCAAGATATGCTTGTAGATGAAAGTTAGCCTATAGAAAAGTGAAGAAGTAAAGTAAGAAAAGAATATCTAATGATAAGTTTTATTAGCAAGCACTAAAATATGAGTTAGAATATCCAAAATGTTAGTAATAATGTCACAATTACGAATCTGTATTCGTTTTGTCAAGATATGCTTGTAGATGAAAGTTAGCCTATAGAAAAGTGAAGAAGTAAAGTAAGAAAAGAATATCTAATGATAAGTTTTATTAGCAAGCACTAAAATATAAGTTTGAATATCCAAAATGTTAGTAATAATGTCACAATTACGAATCTGTATTCGTTTTGTCAAGATATGCTTGTAGATGAAAGTTAGCCTATGAAAAGTGAAGAAGTAAAGTAAGAAAAGAATATCTAATGATAAGTTTTATTAGCAAGCACTAAAATATGAGTTAGAATATCCAAAATGTTAGTAATAATGTCACAATTACGAATCTGTATTCGTTTTGTCAAGATATGCTTGTAGATGAAAGTTAGCCTATAGAAAAGTGAAGAAGTAAAGTAAGAAAAGAATATCTAATGATAAGTTTTATTAGCAAGCACTAAAATATAAGTTTGAATATCCAAAATGTTAGTAATAATGTCACAATTACGAATCTGTATTCGTTTTGTCAAGATATGCTTGTAGATGAAAGTTAGCCTATGAAAAGTGAAGAAGTAAAGTAAGAAAAGAATATCTAATGATAAGTTTTATTAGCAAGCACTAAAATATGAGTTAGAATATCCAAAATGTTAGTAATAATGTCACAATTACGAATCTGTATTCGTTTTGTCAAGATATGCTTGTAGATGAAAGTTAGCCTATAGAAAAGTGAAGAAGTAAAGTAAGAAAAGAATATCTAATGATAAGTTTTATTAGCAAGCACTAAAATATAAGTTTGAATATCCAAAATGTTAGTAATAATGTCACAATTACGAATCTGTATTCGTTTTGTCAAGATATGCTTGTAGATGAAAGTTAGCCTATGAAAAGTGAAGAAGTAAAGTAAGAAAAGAATATCTAATGATAAGTTTTATTAGCAAGCACTAAAATATGAGTTAGAATATCCAAAATGTTAGTAATAATGTCACAATTACGAATCTGTATTCGTTTTGTCAAGATATGCTTGTAGATGAAAGTTAGCCTATAGAAAAGTGAAGAAGTAAAGTAAGAAAAGAATATCTAATGATAAGTTTTCGTAACAAGCACTAAAATATGAGTTAGAATATCCAAAATGTTAGTAATAATGTCACAATTACGAATCTTTATTCGGTTAGTCAAGATATGCTTGTAGATGAAAGTTAGCCTATGAAAAGTGAAGAAGTAAAGTAAGAAAAGAATATCTAATGATAAGTTTTCGTAACAAGCACTAAAATATGAGTTAGAATATCCAAAATGTTAGTAATAATGTCACAATTACGAATCTGTATTCGTTTTGTCAAGATATGCTTGTAGATGAAAGTTAGCCTATGAAAAGTGAAGAAGTAAAGTAAGAAAAGAATATCTAATGATAAGTTTTCGTAACAAGCACTAAAATATGAGTTAGAATATCCAAAATGTTAGTAATAATGTCACAATTACGAATCTTTATTCGGTTAGTCAAGATATGCTTGTAGATGAAAGTTAGCCTATGAAAAGTGAAGAAGTAAAGTAAGAAAAGAATATCTAATGATAAGTTTTCGTAACAAGCACTAAAATATAAGTTTGAATATCCAAAATGTTAGTAATAATGTCACAATTACGAATCTGTATTCGTTTTGTCAAGATATGCTTGTAGATGAAAGTTAGCCTATGAAAAGTGAAGAAGTAAAGTAAGAAAAGAATATCTAATGATAAGTTTTCGTAACAAGCACTAAAATATGAGTTAGAATATCCAAAATGTTAGTAATAATGTCACAATTACGAATCTGTATTCGTTTTGTCAAGATATGCTTGTAGATGAAAGTTAGCCTATAGAAAAGTGAAGAAGTAAAGTAAGAAAAGAATATCTAATGATAAGTTTTATTAGCAAGCACTAAAATATGAGTTAGAATATCCAAAATGTTAGTAATAATGTCACAATTACGAATCTGTATTCGTTTTGTCAAGATATGCTTGTAGATGAAAGTTAGCCTATAGAAAAGTGAAGAAGTAAAGTAAGAAAAGAATATCTAATGATAAGTTTTATTAGCAAGCACTAAAATATAAGTTTGAATATCCAAAATGTTAGTAATAATGTCACAATTACGAATCTGTATTCGTTTTGTCAAGATATGCTTGTAGATGAAAGTTAGCCTATGAAAAGTGAAGAAGTAAAGTAAGAAAAGAATATCTAATGATAAGTTTTATTAGCAAGCACTAAAATATGAGTTAGAATATCCAAAATGTTAGTAATAATGTCACAATTACGAATCTGTATTCGTTTTGTCAAGATATGCTTGTAGATGAAAGTTAGCCTATAGAAAAGTGAAGAAGTAAAGTAAGAAAAGAATATCTAATGATAAGTTTTATTAGCAAGCACTAAAATATAAGTTTGAATATCCAAAATGTTAGTAATAATGTCACAATTACGAATCTGTATTCGTTTTGTCAAGATATGCTTGTAGATGAAAGTTAGCCTATGAAAAGTGAAGAAGTAAAGTAAGAAAAGAATATCTAATGATAAGTTTTATTAGCAAGCACTAAAATATGAGTTAGAATATCCAAAATGTTAGTAATAATGTCACAATTACGAATCTGTATTCGTTTTGTCAAGATATGCTTGTAGATGAAAGTTAGCCTATAGAAAAGTGAAGAAGTAAAGTAAGAAAAGAATATCTAATGATAAGTTTTATTAGCAAGCACTAAAATATAAGTTTGAATATCCAAAATGTTAGTAATAATGTCACAATTACGAATCTGTATTCGTTTTGTCAAGATATGCTTGTAGATGAAAGTTAGCCTATGAAAAGTGAAGAAGTAAAGTAAGAAAAGAATATCTAATGATAAGTTTTCGTAACAAGCACTAAAATATAAGTTTGAATATCCAAAATGTTAGTAATAATGTCACAATTACGAATCTGTATTCGTTTTGTCAAGATATGCTTGTAGATGAAAGTTAGCCTATGAAAAGTGAAGAAGTAAAGTAAGAAAAGAATATCTAATGATAAGTTTTATTAGCAAGCACTAAAATATGAGTTAGAATATCCAAAATGTTAGTAATAATGTCACAATTACGAATCTGTATTCGTTTTGTCAAGATATGCTTGTAGATGAAAGTTAGCCTATAGAAAAGTGAAGAAGTAAAGTAAGAAAAGAATATCTAATGATAAGTTTTATTAGCAAGCACTAAATATAAGTTTGAATATCCAAAATGTTAGTAATAATGTCACAATTACGAATCTGTATTCGTTTTGTCAAGATATGCTTGTAGATGAAAGTTAGCCTATGAAAAGTGAAGAAGTAAAGTAAGAAAAGAATATCTAATGATAAGTTTTCGTAACAAGCACTAAAATATAAGTTTGAATATCCAAAATGTTAGTAATAATGTCACAATTACGAATCTGTATTCGTTTTGTCAAGATATGCTTGTAGATGAAAGTTAGCCTATGAAAAGTGAAGAAGTAAAGTAAGAAAAGAATATCTAATGATAAGTTTTCGTAACAAGCACTAAAATATGAGTTAGAATATCCAAAATGTTAGTAATAATGTCACAATTACGAATCTGTATTCGTTTTGTCAAGATATGCTTGTAGATGAAAGTTAGCCTATAGAAAAGTGAAGAAGTAAAGTAAGAAAAGAATATCTAATGATAAGTTTTATTAGCAAGCACTAAAATATGAGTTAGAATATCCAAAATGTTAGTAATAATGTCACAATTACGAATCTGTATTCGTTTTGTCAAGATATGCTTGTAGATGAAAGTTAGCCTATGAAAAGTGAAGAAGTAAAGTAAGAAAAGAATATCTAATGATAAGTTTTATTAGCAAGCACTAAAATATAAGTTTGAATATCCAAAATGTTAGTAATAATGTCACAATTACGAATCTGTATTCGTTTTGTCAAGATATGCTTGTAGATGAAAGTTAGCCTATGAAAAGTGAAGAAGTAAAGTAAGAAAAGAATATCTAATGATAAGTTTTCGTAACAAGCACTAAAATATAAGTTTGAATATCCAAAATGTTAGTAATAATGTCACAATTACGAATCTGTATTCGTTTTGTCAAGATATGCTTGTAGATGAAAGTTAGCCTATAGAAAAGTGAAGAAGTAATGTCACAATTACGAATCTGTATTCGTTTAGTCAAGATATGCTTGTAGATGAAAGTTAGCCTATGAAAAGTGAAGAAGTAAAGTAAGAAAAGAATATCTAATGATAAGTTTTCGTAACTAAAATATGAGTTAGAATATCCAAAATGTTAGTAATAATGTCACAATTACGAATCTTTATTCGTTTAGTCAAGATATGCTTGTAGATGAAAGTTAGCCTATGAAAAGTGAAGAAGTAAAGTAAGAAAAGAATATCTAATGATAAGTTTTCGTAACAAGCACTAAAATATAAGTTTGAATATCCAAAATGTTAGTAATAATGTCACAATTACGAATCTGTATTCGTTTTGTCAAGATATGCTTGTAGATGAAAGTTAGCCTATGAAAAGTGAAGAAGTAAAGTAAGAAAAGAATATCTAATGATAAGTTTTCGTAACAAGCACTAAAATATGAGTTAGAATAATATCCAAAATGTTAAAATGTAATAATGTCACAATTACGAATCTGTATTCGTTTTGTCAAGATATGCTTGTAGATGAAAGTTAGCCTATAGAAAAGTGAAGAAGTAAAGTAAGAAAAGAATATCTAATGATAAGTTTTATTAACAAGCACTAAAATATGAGTTAGAATATCCAAAATGTTAGTAATAATGTCACAATTACGAATCTGTATTCGTTTTGTCAAGATATGCTTGTAGATGAAAGTTAGCCTATAGAAAAGTGAAGAAGTAAAGTAAGAAAAGAATATCTAATGATAAGTTTTATTAGCAAGCACTAAAATATAAGTTTGAATATCCAAAATGTTAGTAATAATGTCACAATTACGAATCTGTATTCGTTTTGTCAAGATATGCTTGTAGATGAAAGTTAGCCTATGAAAAGTGAAGAAGTAAAGTAAGAAAAGAATATCTAATGATAAGTTTTATTAGCAAGCACTAAAATATGAGTTAGAATATCCAAAATGTTAGTAATAATGTCACAATTACGAATCTGTATTCGTTTTGTCAAGATATGCTTGTAGATGAAAGTTAGCCTATAGAAAAGTGAAGAAGTAAAGTAAGAAAAGAATATCTAATGATAAGTTTTATTAGCAAGCACTAAAATATAAGTTTGAATATCCAAAATGTTAGTAATAATGTCACAATTACGAATCTGTATTCGTTTTGTCAAGATATGCTTGTAGATGAAAGTTAGCCTATGAAAAGTGAAGAAGTAAAGTAAGAAAAGAATATCTAATGATAAGTTTTCGTAGCAAGCACTAAAATATGAGTTAGAATATCCAAAATGTTAGTAATAATGTCACAATTACGAATCTGTATTCGTTTTGTCAAGATATGCTTGTAGATGAAAGTTAGCCTATAGAAAAGTGAAGAAGTAAAGTAAGAAAAGAATATCTAATGATAAGTTTTCGTAACAAGCACTAAAATATGAGTTAGAATATCCAAAATGTTAGTAATAATGTCACAATTACGAATCTTTATTCGGTTAGTCAAGATATGCTTGTAGATGAAAGTTAGCCTATGAAAAGTGAAGAAGTAAAGTAAGAAAAGAATATCTAATGATATTTTCGTATAAAATATGAGTTAGAATATCTAAATAATGACAATTAAGTATTTCGATAAGTTTTATTAGCAAGCACTAAAATATGAGTTAGAATATCCAAAATGTTAGTAATAATGTCACAATTACGAATCTGTATTCGTTTTGTCAAGATATGCTTGTAGATGAAAGTTAGCCTATAGAAAAGTGAAGAAGTAAAGTAAGAAAAGAATATCTAATGATAAGTTTTATTAGCAAGCACTAAAATATAAGTTTGAATATCCAAAATGTTAGTAATAATGTCACAATTACGAATCTGTATTCGTTTTGTCAAGATATGCTTGTAGATGAAAGTTAGCCTATGAAAAGTGAAGAAGTAAAGTAAGAAAAGAATATCTAATGATAAGTTTTAGCCTTAGCAAGCACTAAAATATAAGATATGCTTGTAGTTAGAATATCCAAAATGTTAGTAATAATGTCACAATTACGAATCTGTATTCGTTTTGTCAAGATATGCTTGTAGATGAAAGTTAGCCTATAGAAAAGTGAAGAAGTAAAGTAAGAAAAGAATATCTAATGATAAGTTTTATTAGCAAGCACTAAAATATGAGTTAGAATATCCAAAATGTTAGTAATAATGTCACAATTACGAATCTGTATTCGTTTTGTCAAGATATGCTTGTAGATGAAAGTTAGCCTATAGAAAAGTGAAGAAGTAAAGTAAGAAAAGAATATCTAATGATAAGTTTTCGTAGCAAGCACTAAAATATAAGTTTGAATATCCAAAATGTTAGTAATAATGTCACAATTACGAATCTGTATTCGTTTTGTCAAGATATGCTTGTAGATGAAAGTTAGCCTATGAAAAGTGAAGAAGTAAAGTAAGAAAAGAATATCTAATGATAAGTTTTCGTAACAAGCACTAAAATATGAGTTAGAATATCCAAAATGTTAGTAATAATGTCACAATTACGAATCTGTATTCGTTTTGTCAAGATATGCTTGTAGATGAAAGTTAGCCTATAGAAAAGTGAAGAAGTAAAGTAAGAAAAGAATATCTAATGATAAGTTTTCGTAACAAGCACTAAAATATAAGTTTGAATATCCAAAATGTTAGTAATAATGTCACAATTACGAATCTGTATTCGTTTTGTCAAGATATGCTTGTAGATGAAAGTTAGCCTATGAAAAGTGAAGAAGTAAAGTAAGAAAAGAATATCTAATGATAAGTTTTCGTAACAAGCACTAAAATATGAGTTAGAATATCCAAAATGTTAGTAATAATGTCACAATTACGAATCTGTATTCGTTTTGTCAAGATATGCTTGTAGATGAAAGTTAGCCTATAGAAAAGTGAAGAAGTAAAGTAAGAAAAGAATATCTAATGATAAGTTTTCGTAACAAGCACTAAAATATGAGTTAGAATATCCAAAATGTTAGTAATAATGTCACAATTACGAATCTGTATTCGGTTAGTCAAGATATGCTTGTAGATGAAAGTTAGCCTATGAAAAGTGAAGAAGTAAAGTAAGAAAAGAATATCTAATGATAAGTTTTCGTAACAAGCACTAAAATATGAGTTAGAATATCCAAAATGTTAGTAATAATGTCACAATTACGAATCTTTATTCGGTTAGTCAAGATATGCTTGTAGATGAAAGTTAGCCTATGAAAAGTGAAGAAGTAAAGTAAGAAAAGAATATCTAATGATAAGTTTTCGTAACAAGCACTAAAATATAAGTTTGAATATCCAAAATGTTAGTAATAATGTCACAATTACGAATCTGTATTCGTTTTGTCAAGATATGCTTGTAGATGAAAGTTAGCCTATGAAAAGTGAAGAAGTAAAGTAAGAAAAGAATATCTAATGATAAGTTTTCGTAACAAGCACTAAAATATGAGTTAGAATATCCAAAATGTTAGTAATAATGTCACAATTACGAATCTGTATTCGGTTTGTCAAGATATGCTTGTAGATGAAAGTTAGCCTATAGAAAAGTGAAGAAGTAAAGTAAGAAAAGAATATCTAATGATAAGTTTTATTAGCAAGCACTAAAATATAAGTTTGAATATCCAAAATGTTAGTAATAATGTCACAATTACGAATCTGTATTCGTTTTGTCAAGATATGCTTGTAGATGAAAGTTAGCCTATGAAAAGTGAAGAAGTAAAGTAAGAAAAGAATATCTAATGATAAGTTTTCGTAACAAGCACTAAAATATAAGTTAGAATATCCAAAATGTTAGTAATAATGTCACAATTACGAATCTGTATTCGTTTTGTCAAGATATGCTTGTAGATGAAAGTTAGCCTATGAAAAGTGAAGAAGTAAAGTAAGAAAAGAATATCTAATGATAAGTTTTCGTAACAAGCACTAAAATATGAGTTAGAATATCCAAAATGTTAGTAATAATGTCACAATTACGAATCTGTATTCGTTTTGTCAAGATATGCTTGTAGATGAAAGTTAGCCTATAGAAAAGTGAAGAAGTAAAGTAAGAAAAGAATATCTAATGATAAGTTTTATTAGCAAGCACTAAAATATAAGTTTGAATATCCAAAATGTTAGTAATAATGTCACAATTACGAATCTGTATTCGTTTTGTCAAGATATGCTTGTAGATGAAAGTTAGCCTATGAAAAGTGAAGAAGTAAAGTAAGAAAAGAATATCTAATGATAAGTTTTCGTAACAAGCACTAAAATATGAGTTAGAATATCCAAAATGTTAGTAATAATGTCACAATTACGAATCTGTATTCGTTTTGTCAAGATATGCTTGTAGATGAAAGTTAGCCTATGAAAAGTGAAGAAGTAAAGTAAGAAAAGAATATCTAATGATAAGTTTTCGTAACAAGCACTAAAATATAAGTTTGAATATCCAAAATGTTAGTAATAATGTCACAATTACGAATCTGTATTCGTTTTGTCAAGATATGCTTGTAGATGAAAGTTAGCCTATGAAAAGTGAAGAAGTAAAGTAAGAAAAGAATATCTAATGATAAGTTTTCGTAACAAGCACTAAAATATGAGTTAGAATATCCAAAATGTTAGTAATAATGTCACAATTACGAATCTGTATTCGTTTTGTCAAGATATGCTTGTAGATGAAAGTTAGCCTATAGAAAAGTGAAGAAGTAAAGTAAGAAAAGAATATCTAATGATAAGTTTTCGTAACAAGCACTAAAATATGAGTTAGAATATCCAAAATGTTAGTAATAATGTCACAATTACGAATCTGTATTCGGTTTGTCAAGATATGCTTGTAGATGAAAGTTAGCCTATGAAAAGTGAAGAAGTAAAGTAAGAAAAGAATATCTAATGATAAGTTTTCGTAACAAGCACTAAAATATGAGTTAGAATATCCAAAATGTTAGTAATAATGTCACAATTACGAATCTTTATTCGGTTAGTCAAGATATGCTTGTAGATGAAAGTTAGCCTATAGAAAAGTGAAGAAGTAAAGTAAGAAAAGAATATCTAATGATAAGTTTTCGTAACAAGCACTAAAATATAAGTTTGAATATCCAAAATGTTAGTAATAATGTCACAATTACGAATCTGTATTCGTTTTGTCAAGATATGCTTGTAGATGAAAGTTAGCCTATAGAAAAGTGAAGAAGTAAAGTAAGAAAAGAATATCTAATGATAAGTTTTCGTAACAAGCACTAAAATATAAGTTAGAATATCCAAAATGTTAGTAATAATGTCACAATTACGAATCTGTATTCGTTTTGTCAAGATATGCTTGTAGATGAAAGTTAGCCTATGAAAAGTGAAGAAGTAAAGTAAGAAAAGAATATCTAATGATAAGTTTTCGTAACAAGCACTAAAATATAAGTTAGAATATCCAAAATGTTAGTAATAATGTCACAATTACGAATCTGTATTCGTTTTGTCAAGATATGCTTGTAGATGAAAGTTAGCCTATGAAAAGTGAAGAAGTAAAGTAAGAAAAGAATATCTAATGATAAGTTTTCGTAACAAGCACTAAAATATGAGTTAGAATATCCAAAATGTTAGTAATAATGTCACAATTACGAATCTGTATTCGTTTTGTCAAGATATGCTTGTAGATGAAAGTTAGCCTATAGAAAAGTGAAGAAGTAAAGTAAGAAAAGAATATCTAATGATAAGTTTTCGTAACAAGCACTAAAATATGAGTTAGAATATCCAAAATGTTAGTAATAATGTCACAATTACGAATCTGTATTCGGTTTGTCAAGATATGCTTGTAGATGAAAGTTAGCCTATGAAAAGTGAAGAAGTAAAGTAAGAAAAGAATATCTAATGATAAGTTTTCGTAACAAGCACTAAAATATGAGTTAGAATATCCAAAATGTTAGTAATAATGTCACAATTACGAATCTTTATTCGGTTAGTCAAGATATGCTTGTAGATGAAAGTTAGCCTATGAAAAGTGAAGAAGTAAAGTAAGAAAAGAATATCTAATGATAAGTTTTCGTAACAAGCACTAAAATATAAGTTTGAATATCCAAAATGTTAGTAATAATGTCACAATTACGAATCTGTATTCGTTTTGTCAAGATATGCTTGTAGATGAAAGTTAGCCTATGAAAAGTGAAGAAGTAAAGTAAGAAAAGAATATCTAATGATAAGTTTTCGTAACAAGCACTAAAATATGAGTTAGAATATCCAAAATGTTAGTAATAATGTCACAATTACGAATCTGTATTCGGTTAGTCAAGATATGCTTGTAGATGAAAGTTAGCCTATGAAAAGTGAAGAAGTAAAGTAAGAAAAGAATATCTAATGATAAGTTTTCGTAACAAGCACTAAAATATGAGTTAGAATATCCAAAATGTTAGTAATAATGTCACAATTACGAATCTGTATTCGTTTTGTCAAGATATGCTTGTAGATGAAAGTTAGCCTATAGAAAAGTGAAGAAGTAAAGTAAGAAAAGAATATCTAATGATAAGTTTTCGTAGCAAGCACTAAAATATAAGTTAGAATATCCAAAATGTTAGTAATAATGTCACAATTACGAATCTGTATTCGGTTTTGTCAAGATATGCTTGTAGATGAAAGTTAGCCTATGAAAAGTGAAGAAGTAAAGTAAGAAAAGAATATCTAATGATAAGTTTTCGTAACAAGCACTAAAATATGAGTTAGAATATCCAAAATGTTAGTAATAATGTCACAATTACGAATCTGTATTCGTTTTGTCAAGATATGCTTGTAGATGAAAGTTAGCCTATGAAAAGTGAAGAAGTAAAGTAAGAAAAGAATATCTAATGATAAGTTTTCGTAACAAGCACTAAAATATAAGTTAGAATATCCAAAATGTTAGTAATAATGTCACAATTACGAATCTGTATTCGGTTAGTCAAGATATGCTTGTAGATGAAAGTTAGCCTATGAAAAGTGAAGAAGTAAAGTAAGAAAAGAATATCTAATGATAAGTTTTCGTAACAAGCACTAAAATATGAGTTAGAATATCCAAAATGTTAGTAATAATGTCACAATTACGAATCTGTATTCGTTTTGTCAAGATATGCTTGTAGATGAAAGTTAGCCTATAGAAAAGTGAAGAAGTAAAGTAAGAAAAGAATATCTAATGATAAGTTTTCGTAACAAGCACTAAAATATGAGTTAGAATATCCAAAATGTTAGTAATAATGTCACAATTACGAATCTTTATTCGGTTAGTCAAGATATGCTTGTAGATGAAAGTTAGCCTATGAAAAGTGAAGAAGTAAAGTAAGAAAAGAATATCTAATGATAAGTTTTCGTAACAAGCACTAAAATATGAGTTAGAATATCCAAAATGTTAGTAATAATGTCACAATTACGAATCTGTATTCGGTTAGTCAAGATATGCTTGTAGATGAAAGTTAGCCTATGAAAAGTGAAGAAGTAAAGTAAGAAAAGAATATCTAATGATAAGTTTTCGTAACAAGCACTAAAATATAAGTTAGAATATCCAAAATGTTAGTAATAATGTCACAATTACGAATCTGTATTCGTTTTGTCAAGATATGCTTGTAGATGAAAGTTAGCCTATAGAAAAGTGAAGAAGTAAAGTAAGAAAAGAATATCTAATGATAAGTTTTCGTAACAAGCACTAAAATATGAGTTAGAATATCCAAAATGTTAGTAATAATGTCACAATTACGAATCTGTATTCGGTTTGTCAAGATATGCTTGTAGATGAAAGTTAGCCTATAGAAAAGTGAAGAAGTAAAGTAAGAAAAGAATATCTAATGATAAGTTTTCGTAACAAGCACTAAAATATGAGTTAGAATATCCAAAATGTTAGTAATAATGTCACAATTACGAATCTTTATTCGGTTAGTCAAGATATGCTTGTAGATGAAAGTTAGCCTATGAAAAGTGAAGAAGTAAAGTAAGAAAAGAATATCTAATGATAAGTTTTCGTAACAAGCACTAAAATATGAGTTAGAATATCCAAAATGTTAGTAATAATGTCACAATTACGAATCTTTATTCGGTTAGTCAAGATATGCTTGTAGATGAAAGTTAGCCTATAGAAAAGTGAAGAAGTAAAGTAAGAAAAGAATATCTAATGATAAGTTTTCGTAACAAGCACTAAAATATAAGTTTGAATATCCAAAATGTTAGTAATAATGTCACAATTACGAATCTGTATTCGTTTTGTCAAGATATGCTTGTAGATGAAAGTTAGCCTATAGAAAAGTGAAGAAGTAAAGTAAGAAAAGAATATCTAATGATAAGTTTTCGTAACAAGCACTAAAATATAAGTTAGAATATCCAAAATGTTAGTAATAATGTCACAATTACGAATCTGTATTCGTTTTGTCAAGATATGCTTGTAGATGAAAGTTAGCCTATAGAAAAGTGAAGAAGTAAAGTAAGAAAAGAATATCTAATGATAAGTTTTCGTAACAAGCACTAAAATATAAGTTAGAATATCCAAAATGTTAGTAATAATGTCACAATTACGAATCTGTATTCGTTTTGTCAAGATATGCTTGTAGATGAAAGTTAGCCTATAGAAAAGTGAAGAAGTAAAGTAAGAAAAGAATATCTAATGATAAGTTTTCGTAACAAGCACTAAAATATGAGTTAGAATATCCAAAATGTTAGTAATAATGTCACAATTACGAATCTGTATTCGGTTTGTCAAGATATGCTTGTAGATGAAAGTTAGCCTATGAAAAGTGAAGAAGTAAAGTAAGAAAAGAATATCTAATGATAAGTTTTCGTAACAAGCACTAAAATATGAGTTAGAATATCCAAAATGTTAGTAATAATGTCACAATTACGAATCTTTATTCGGTTAGTCAAGATATGCTTGTAGATGAAAGTTAGCCTATGAAAAGTGAAGAAGTAAAGTAAGAAAAGAATATCTAATGATAAGTTTTCGTAACAAGCACTAAAATATAAGTTAGAATATCCAAAATGTTAGTAATAATGTCACAATTACGAATCTGTATTCGTTTTGTCAAGATATGCTTGTAGATGAAAGTTAGCCTATGAAAAGTGAAGAAGTAAAGTAAGAAAAGAATATCTAATGATAAGTTTTCGTAACAAGCACTAAAATATAAGTTAGAATATCCAAAATGTTAGTAATAATGTCACAATTACGAATCTGTATTCGTTTTGTCAAGATATGCTTGTAGATGAAAGTTAGCCTATAGAAAAGTGAAGAAGTAAAGTAAGAAAAGAATATCTAATGATAAGTTTTCGTAACAAGCACTAAAATATAAGTTTGAATATCCAAAATGTTAGTAATAATGTCACAATTACGAATCTGTATTCGTTTTGTCAAGATATGCTTGTAGATGAAAGTTAGCCTATAGAAAAGTGAAGAAGTAAAGTAAGAAAAGAATATCTAATGATAAGTTTTCGTAACAAGCACTAAAATATGAGTTAGAATATCCAAAATGTTAGTAATAATGTCACAATTACGAATCTGTATTCGGTTAGTCAAGATATGCTTGTAGATGAAAGTTAGCCTATGAAAAGTGAAGAAGTAAAGTAAGAAAAGAATATCTAATGATAAGTTTTCGTAACAAGCACTAAAATATAAGTTAGAATATCCAAAATGTTAGTAATAATGTCACAATTACGAATCTGTATTCGGTTAGTCAAGATATGCTTGTAGATGAAAGTTAGCCTATGAAAAGTGAAGAAGTAAAGTAAGAAAAGAATATCTAATGATAAGTTTTCGTAACAAGCACTAAAATATAAGTTAGAATATCCAAAATGTTAGTAATAATGTCACAATTACGAATCTGTATTCGTTTTGTCAAGATATGCTTGTAGATGAAAGTTAGCCTATGAAAAGTGAAGAAGTAAAGTAAGAAAAGAATATCTAATGATAAGTTTTCGTAACAAGCACTAAAATATAAGTTAGAATATCCAAAATGTTAGTAATAATGTCAAATTACGAATATCTAATGTCAAGTTTTGTAGATGAAAGAAAGAAAAGTGAAGTTAGTAAAGTAAGAAAAGAATATCTAATGATAAGTTTTCGTAACAAGCACTAAAATATAAGTTTGAATATCCAAAATGTTAGTAATAATGTCACAATTACGAATCTGTATTCGTTTTGTCAAGATATGCTTGTAGATGAAAGTTAGCCTATGTTAGTAAGAAAAGAATAAATGTAAGTTTTCGTAACAAGCACTATTGAGTTAGAATATCGAAATAATGTCACAATTACGAATCTTTATTCGGTTTGTCAAGATATGCTTGTAGATGAAAGTTAGCCTATAGAAAAGTGAAGAAGTAAAGTAAGAAAAGAATATCTAATGATAAGTTTTATTAGCAAGCACTAAAATATAAGTTTGAATATCCAAAATGTTAGTAATAATGTCACAATTACGAATCTGTATTCGTTTTGTCAAGATATGCTTGTAGATGAAAGTTAGCCTATGAAAAGTGAAGAAGTAAAGTAAGAAAAGAATATCTAATGATAAGTTTTCGTAACAAGCACTAAAATATGAGTTAGAATATCCAAAATGTTAGTAATAATGTCACAATTACGAATCTGTATTCGTTTTGTCAAGATATGCTTGTAGATGAAAGTTAGCCTATAGAAAAGTGAAGAAGTAAAGTAAGAAAAGAATATCTAATGATAAGTTTTCGTAGCAAGCACTAAAATATAAGTTTGAATATCCAAAATGTTAGTAATAATGTCACAATTACGAATCTGTATTCGTTTTGTCAAGATATGCTTGTAGATGAAAGTTAGCCTATGAAAAGTGAAGAAGTAAAGTAAGAAAAGAATATCTAATGATAAGTTTTCGTAACAAGCACTAAAATATGAGTTAGAATATCCAAAATGTTAGTAATAATGTCACAATTACGAATCTGTATTCGTTTTGTCAAGATATGCTTGTAGATGAAAGTTAGCCTATGAAAAGTGAAGAAGTAAAGTAAGAAAAGAATATCTAATGATAAGTTTTCGTAACAAGCACTAAAATATAAGTTAGAATATCCAAAATGTTAGTAATAATGTCACAATTACGAATCTGTATTCGTTTTGTCAAGATATGCTTGTAGATGAAAGTTAGCCTATGAAAAGTGAAGAAGTAAAGTAAGAAAAGAATATCTAATGATAAGTTTTCGTAACAAGCACTAAAATATAAGTTTGAATATCCAAAATGTTAGTAATAATGTCACAATTACGAATCTGTATTCGTTTTGTCAAGATATGCTTGTAGATGAAAGTTAGCCTATAGAAAAGTGAAGAAGTAAAGTAAGAAAAGAATATCTAATGATAAGTTTTCGTAACAAGCACTAAAATATAAGTTAGAATATCCAAAATGTTAGTAATAATGTCACAATTACGAATCTGTATTCGGTTTGTCAAGATATGCTTGTAGATGAAAGTTAGCCTATGAAAAGTGAAGAAGTAAAGTAAGAAAAGAATATCTAATGATAAGTTTTCGTAACAAGCACTAAAATATGAGTTAGAATATCCAAAATGTTAGTAATAATGTCACAATTACGAATCTTTATTCGGTTAGTCAAGATATGCTTGTAGATGAAAGTTAGCCTATGAAAAGTGAAGAAGTAAAGTAAGAAAAGAATATCTAATGATAAGTTTTCGTAACAAGCACTAAAATATAAGTTTGAATATCCAAAATGTTAGTAATAATGTCACAATTACGAATCTGTATTCGTTTTGTCAAGATATGCTTGTAGATGAAAGTTAGCCTATGAAAAGTGAAGAAGTAAAGTAAGAAAAGAATATCTAATGATAAGTTTTCGTAACAAGCACTAAAATATGAGTTAGAATATCCAAAATGTTAGTAATAATGTCACAATTACGAATCTGTATTCGTTTTGTCAAGATATGCTTGTAGATGAAAGTTAGCCTATAGAAAAGTGAAGAAGTAAAGTAAGAAAAGAATATCTAATGATAAGTTTTATTAGCAAGCACTAAAATATAAGTTTGAATATCCAAAATGTTAGTAATAATGTCACAATTACGAATCTGTATTCGTTTTGTCAAGATATGCTTGTAGATGAAAGTTAGCCTATGAAAAGTGAAGAAGTAAAGTAAGAAAAGAATATCTAATGATAAGTTTTCGTAACAAGCACTAAAATATGAGTTAGAATATCCAAAATGTTAGTAATAATGTCACAATTACGAATCTGTATTCGTTTTGTCAAGATATGCTTGTAGATGAAAGTTAGCCTATGAAAAGTGAAGAAGTAAAGTAAGAAAAGAATATCTAATGATAAGTTTTCGTAACAAGCACTAAAATATAAGTTAGAATATCCAAAATGTTAGTAATAATGTCACAATTACGAATCTGTATTCGTTTTGTCAAGATATGCTTGTAGATGAAAGTTAGCCTATAGAAAAGTGAAGAAGTAAAGTAAGAAAAGAATATCTAATGATAAGTTTTATTAGCAAGCACTAAAATATAAGTTTGAATATCCAAAATGTTAGTAATAATGTCACAATTACGAATCTGTATTCGTTTTGTCAAGATATGCTTGTAGATGAAAGTTAGCCTATGAAAAGTGAAGAAGTAAAGTAAGAAAAGAATATCTAATGATAAGTTTTCGTAACAAGCACTAAAATATGAGTTAGAATATCCAAAATGTTAGTAATAATGTCACAATTACGAATCTGTATTCGTTTAGTCAAGATATGCTTGTAGATGAAAGTTAGCCTATGAAAAGTGAAGAAGTAAAGTAAGAAAAGAATATCTAATGATAAGTTTTCGTAACAAGCACTAAAATATAAGTTTGAATATCCAAAATGTTAGTAATAATGTCACAATTACGAATCTGTATTCGTTTTGTCAAGATATGCTTGTAGATGAAAGTTAGCCTATGAAAAGTGAAGAAGTAAAGTAAGAAAAGAATATCTAATGATAAGTTTTCGTAACAAGCACTAAAATATGAGTTAGAATATCCAAAATGTTAGTAATAATGTCACAATTACGAATCTGTATTCGTTTTGTCAAGATATGCTTGTAGATGAAAGTTAGCCTATAGAAAAGTGAAGAAGTAAAGTAAGAAAAGAATATCTAATGATAAGTTTTCGTAACAAGCACTAAAATATGAGTTAGAATATCCAAAATGTTAGTAATAATGTCACAATTACGAATCTTTATTCGGTTAGTCAAGATATGCTTGTAGATGAAAGTTAGCCTATGAAAAGTGAAGAAGTAAAGTAAGAAAAGAATATCTAATGATAAGTTTTCGTAACAAGCACTAAAATATAAGTTTGAATATCCAAAATGTTAGTAATAATGTCACAATTACGAATCTGTATTCGGTTTGTCAAGATATGCTTGTAGATGAAAGTTAGCCTATGAAAAGTGAAGAAGTAAAGTAAGAAAAGAATATCTAATGATAAGTTTTCGTAACAAGCACTAAAATATAAGTTAGAATATCCAAAATGTTAGTAATAATGTCACAATTACGAATCTGTATTCGGTTTGTCAAGATATGCTTGTAGATGAAAGTTAGCCTATAGAAAAGTGAAGAAGTAAAGTAAGAAAAGAATATCTAATGATAAGTTTTCGTAACAAGCACTAAAATATAAGTTAGAATATCCAAAATGTTAGTAATAATGTCACAATTACGAATCTGTATTCGTTTTGTCAAGATATGCTTGTAGATGAAAGTTAGCCTATAGAAAAGTGAAGAAGTAAAGTAAGAAAAGAATATCTAATGATAAGTTTTCGTAACAAGCACTAAAATATGAGTTAGAATATCCAAAATGTTAGTAATAATGTCACAATTACGAATCTTTATTCGGTTAGTCAAGATATGCTTGTAGATGAAAGTTAGCCTATAGAAAAGTGAAGAAGTAAAGTAAGAAAAGAATATCTAATGATAAGTTTTCGTAACAAGCACTAAAATATAAGTTAGAATATCCAAAATGTTAGTAATAATGTCACAATTACGAATCTGTATTCGGTTTTGTCAAGATATGCTTGTAGATGAAAGTTAGCCTATGAAAAGTGAAGAAGTAAAGTAAGAAAAGAATATCTAATGATAAGTTTTCGTAACAAGCACTAAAATATGAGTTAGAATATCCAAAATGTTAGTAATAATGTCACAATTACGAATCTTTATTCGGTTAGTCAAGATATGCTTGTAGATGAAAGTTAGCCTATGAAAAGTGAAGAAGTAAAGTAAGAAAAGAATATCTAATGATAAGTTTTCGTAACAAGCACTAAAATATAAGTTTGAATATCCAAAATGTTAGTAATAATGTCACAATTACGAATCTGTATTCGTTTTGTCAAGATATGCTTGTAGATGAAAGTTAGCCTATGAAAAGTGAAGAAGTAAAGTAAGAAAAGAATATCTAATGATAAGTTTTCGTAACAAGCACTAAAATATAAGTTAGAATATCCAAAATGTTAGTAATAATGTCACAATTACGAATCTGTATTCGTTTTGTCAAGATATGCTTGTAGATGAAAGTTAGCCTATAGAAAAGTGAAGAAGTAAAGTAAGAAAAGAATATCTAATGATAAGTTTTCGTAACAAGCACTAAAATATGAGTTAGAATATCCAAAATGTTAGTAATAATGTCACAATTACGAATCTGTATTCGGTTTGTCAAGATATGCTTGTAGATGAAAGTTAGCCTATGAAAAGTGAAGAAGTAAAGTAAGAAAAGAATATCTAATGATAAGTTTTCGTAACAAGCACTAAAATATGAGTTAGAATATCCAAAATGTTAGTAATAATGTCACAATTACGAATCTTTATTCGGTTAGTCAAGATATGCTTGTAGATGAAAGTTAGCCTATGAAAAGTGAAGAAGTAAAGTAAGAAAAGAATATCTAATGATAAGTTTTCGTAACAAGCACTAAAATATAAGTTTGAATATCCAAAATGTTAGTAATAATGTCACAATTACGAATCTGTATTCGTTTTGTCAAGATATGCTTGTAGATGAAAGTTAGCCTATGAAAAGTGAAGAAGTAAAGTAAGAAAAGAATATCTAATGATAAGTTTTCGTAACAAGCACTAAAATATAAGTTTGAATATCCAAAATGTTAGTAATAATGTCACAATTACGAATCTGTATTCGTTTTGTCAAGATATGCTTGTAGATGAAAGTTAGCCTATGAAAAGTGAAGAAGTAAAGTAAGAAAAGAATATCTAATGATAAGTTTTCGTAACAAGCACTAAAATATGAGTTAGAATATCCAAAATGTTAGTAATAATGTCACAATTACGAATCTGTATTCGTTTTGTCAAGATATGCTTGTAGATGAAAGTTAGCCTATAGAAAAGTGAAGAAGTAAAGTAAGAAAAGAATATCTAATGATAAGTTTTATTAGCAAGCACTAAAATATGAGTTAGAATATCCA
>CAMPDV010006178.1:0-20835 GCA_946699065.1 Loxodes magnus | reverse complement strand
TCTTCTTCGCTTTTTGAAATCTTTTCAACTTCTAGTATTTGATAACCTTTTATTACCTTAGTGAAACTGAGACTCTTTTTCTTACCTTTTCTTCTTCGCTTTTTAAAATCTTTTCAACTTCTAGTATTTGATAACCTTTTATTACCTTAGTGAAACTGAGACTCTTTTTCTTACCTTTTCTTCTTCGCTTTTTGAAATCTTTTCAACTTCTAGTATTTGATAACCTTTTATTACCTTAGTGAAACTGAGACTCTTTTTCTTACCTTTTCTTCTTCGCTTTTTAAAATCTTTTCAACTTCTAGTATTTGATAACTAACAATTACCTTAGTGAAACTGAGACTCTTTTTCTTACCTTTTCTTCTTCGCTTTTTGAAATCTTTTCAACTTCTAGTATTTGATAACCTTTTATTACCTTAGTGAAACTGAGACTCTTTTTCTTACCTTTTCTTCTTCGCTTTTTAAAATCTTTTCAACTTCTAGTATTTGATAACCTTTTATTACCTTAGTGAAACTGAGACTCTTTTTCTTACCTTTTCTTCTTCGCTTTTTGAAATCTTTTCAACTTCTAGTATTTGATAACCTTTTATTACCTTAGTGAAACTGAGACTCTTTTTCTTACCTTTTCTTCTTCGCTTTTCTTTGAAATCTTTTCAACTTCTAGTATTTGATAACTAACAATTACCTTAGTGAAACTGAGACTCTTTTTCTTACCTTTTCTTCTTCGCTTTTTGAAATCTTTTCAACTTCTGGTATTAGATAACCTTTTATTACCTTAGTGAAACTGAGACTCTTTTTCTTACCTTTTCTTCTTCGCTTTTTAAAATCTTTTCAACTTCTAGTATTTGATAACCTTTTATTACCTTAGTGAAACTGAGACTCTTTTTCTTACCTTTTCTTCTTCGCTTTTTGAAATCTTTTCAACTTCTAGTATTTGATAACCTTTTATTACCTTAGTGAAACTGAGACTCTTTTTCTTACCTTTTCTTCTTCGCTTTTTGAAATCTTTTCAACTTCTAGTATTTGATAACCTTTTATTACCTTAGTGAAACTGAGACTCTTTTTCTTACCTTTTCTTCTTCGCTTTTTGAAATCTTTTCAACTTCTAGTATTTGATAACCTTTTATTACCTTAGTGAAACTGAGACTCTTTTTCTTACCTTTTCTTCTTCGCTTTTTAAAATCTTTTCAACTTCTAGTATTTGATAACCTTTTATTACCTTAGTGAAACTGAGACTCTTTTTCTTACCTTTTCTTCTTCGCTTTTTAAAATCTTTTCAACTTCTAGTATTTGATAACCTTTTATTACCTTAGTGAAACTGAGACTCTTTTTCTTACCTTTTCTTCTTCGCTTTTTGAAATCTTTTCAACTTCTAGTATTTGATAACTAACAATTACCTTAGTGAAACTGAGACTCTTTTTCTTACCTTTTCTTCTTCGCTTTTTGAAATCTTTTCAACTTCTAGTATTTGATAACTAACAATTACCTTAGTGAAACTGAGACTCTTTTTCTTACCTTTTCTTCTTCGCTTTTTGAAATCTTTTCAACTTCTAGTATTTGATAACCTTTTATTACCTTAGTGAAACTGAGACTCTTTTTCTTACCTTTTCTTCTTCGCTTTTTAAAATCTTTTCAACTTCTAGTATTTGATAACCTTTTATTACCTTAGTGAAACTGAGACTCTTTTTCTTACCTTTTCTTCTTCGCTTTTTGAAATCTTTTCAACTTCTAGTATTTGATAACCTTTTATTACCTTAGTGAAACTGAGACTCTTTTTCTTACCTTTTCTTCTTCGCTTTTTGAAATCTTTTCAACTTCTAGTATTTGATAACCTTTTATTACCTTAGTGAAACTGAGACTCTTTTTCTTACAATTTCTTATTCGCTTTTTAAAATCTTTTCAACTTCTAGTATTTGATAACCTTTTATTACCTTAGTGAAACTGAGACTCTTTTTCTTACCTTTTCTTCTTCGCTTTTTGAAATCTTTTCAACTTCTAGTATTTGATAACCTTTTATTACCTTAGTGAAACTGAGACTCTTTTTCTTACCTTTTCTTCTTCGCTTTTTGAAATCTTTTCAACTTCTAGTATTTGATAACCTTTTATTACCTTAGTGAAACTGAGACTCTTTTTCTTACCTTTTCTTCTTCGCTTTTTAAAATCTTTTCAACTTCTAGTATTTGATAACCTTTTATTACCTTAGTGAAACTGAGACTCTTTTTCTTACCTTTTCTTCTTCGCTTTTTGAAATCTTTTCAACTTCTAGTATTTGATAACCTTTTATTACCTTAGTGAAACTGAGACTCTTTTTCTTACCTTTTCTTCTTCGCTTTTTGAAATCTTTTCAACTTCTAGTATTTGATAACCTTTTATTACCTTAGTGAAACTGAGACTCTTTTTCTTACAATTTCTTATTCGCTTTTTAAAATCTTTTCAACTTCTAGTATTTGATAACCTTTTATTACCTTAGTGAAACTGAGACTCTTTTTCTTACCTTTTCTTCTTCGCTTTTTAAAATCTTTTCAACTTCTAGTATTTGATAACCTTTTATTACCTTAGTGAAACTGAGACTCTTTTTCTTACCTTTTCTTCTTCGCTTTTTGAAATCTTTTCAACTTCTAGTATTTGATAACCTTTTATTACCTTAGTGAAACTGAGACTCTTTTTCTTACCTTTTCTTCTTCGCTTTTTGAAATCTTTTCAACTTCTAGTATTTGATAACCTTTTATTACCTTAGTGAAACTGAGACTCTTTTTCTTACAATTTCTTATTCGCTTTTTAAAATCTTTTCAACTTCTAGTATTTGATAACCTTTTATTACCTTAGTGAAACTGAGACTCTTTTTCTTACCTTTTCTTCTTCGCTTTTTGAAATCTTTTCAACTTCTAGTATTTGATAACCTTTTATTACCTTAGTGAAACTGAGACTCTTTTTCTTACCTTTTCTTCTTCGCTTTTTGAAATCTTTTCAACTTCTAGTATTTGATAACCTTTTATTACCTTAGTGAAACTGAGACTCTTTTTCTTACCTTTTCTTCTTCGCTTTTTAAAATCTTTTCAACTTCTAGTATTTGATAACCTTTTATTACCTTAGTGAAACTGAGACTCTTTTTCTTACCTTTTCTTCTTCGCTTTTTGAAATCTTTTCAACTTCTAGTATTTGATAACCTTTTATTACCTTAGTGAAACTGAGACTCTTTTTCTTACAATTTCTTATTCGCTTTTTAAAATCTTTTCAACTTCTAGTATTTGATAACCTTTTATTACCTTAGTGAAACTGAGACTCTTTTTCTTACCTTTTCTTCTTCGCTTTTTAAAATCTTTTCAACTTCTAGTATTTGATAACCTTTTATTACCTTAGTGAAACTGAGACTCTTTTTCTTACCTTTTCTTCTTCGCTTTTTGAAATCTTTTCAACTTCTAGTATTTGATAACCTTTTATTACCTTAGTGAAACTGAGACTCTTTTTCTTACCTTTTCTTCTTCGCTTTTTGAAATCTTTTCAACTTCTAGTATTTGATAACCTTTTATTACCTTAGTGAAACTGAGACTCTTTTTCTTACCTTTTCTTCTTCGCTTTTTGAAATCTTTTCAACTTCTAGTATTTGATAACCTTTTATTACCTTAGTGAAACTGAGACTCTTTTTCTTACCTTTTCTTCTTCGCTTTTTGAAATCTTTTCAACTTCTAGTATTTGATAACCTTTTATTACCTTAGTGAAACTGAGACTCTTTTTCTTACCTTTTCTTCTTCGCTTTTTGAAATCTTTTCAACTTCTAGTATTTGATAACCTTTTATTACCTTAGTGAAACTGAGACTCTTTTTCTTACCTTTTCTTCTTCGCTTTTTGAAATCTTTTCAACTTCTAGTATTTGATAACCTTTTATTACCTTAGTGAAACTGAGACTCTTTTTCTTACAATTTCTTATTCGCTTTTTAAAATCTTTTCAACTTCTAGTATTTGATAACCTTTTATTACCTTAGTGAAACTGAGACTCTTTTTCTTACCTTTTCTTCTTCGCTTTTTGAAATCTTTTCAACTTCTAGTATTTGATAACCTTTTATTACCTTAGTGAAACTGAGACTCTTTTTCTTACCTTTTCTTCTTCGCTTTTTAAAATCTTTTCAACTTCTAGTATTTGATAACCTTTTATTACCTTAGTGAAACTGAGACTCTTTTTCTTACCTTTTCTTCTTCGCTTTTTAAAATCTTTTCAACTTCTAGTATTTGATAACTAACAATTACCTTAGTGAAACTGAGACTCTTTTTCTTACCTTTTCTTCTTCGCTTTTTGAAATCTTTTCAACTTCTAGTATTTGATAACCTTTTATTACCTTAGTGAAACTGAGACTCTTTTTCTTACCTTTTCTTCTTCGCTTTTTAAAATCTTTTCAACTTCTAGTATTTGATAACCTTTTATTACCTTAGTGAAACTGAGACTCTTTTTCTTACCTTTTCTTCTTCGCTTTTTGAAATCTTTTCAACTTCTAGTATTTGATAACCTTTTATTACCTTAGTGAAACTGAGACTCTTTTTCTTACCTTTTCTTCTTCGCTTTTTGAAATCTTTTCAACTTCTAGTATTTGATAACCTTTTATTACCTTAGTGAAACTGAGACTCTTTTTCTTACAATTTCTTATTCGCTTTTTAAAATCTTTTCAACTTCTAGTATTTGATAACCTTTTATTACCTTAGTGAAACTGAGACTCTTTTTCTTACCTTTTCTTCTTCGCTTTTTGAAATCTTTTCAACTTCTAGTATTTGATAACTAACAATTACCTTAGTGAAACTGAGACTCTTTTTCTTACCTTTTCTTCTTCGCTTTTTGAAATCTTTTCAACTTCTAGTATTTGATAACCTTTTATTACCTTAGTGAAACTGAGACTCTTTTTCTTACCTTTTCTTCTTCGCTTTTTAAAATCTTTTCAACTTCTAGTATTTGATAACCTTTTATTACCTTAGTGAAACTGAGACTCTTTTTCTTACCTTTTCTTCTTCGCTTTTTGAAATCTTTTCAACTTCTAGTATTTGATAACCTTTTATTACCTTAGTGAAACTGAGACTCTTTTTCTTACAATTTCTTATTCGCTTTTTAAAATCTTTTCAACTTCTAGTATTTGATAACCTTTTATTACCTTAGTGAAACTGAGACTCTTTTTCTTACCTTTTCTTCTTCGCTTTTTGAAATCTTTTCAACTTCTAGTATTTGATAACCTTTTATTACCTTAGTGAAACTGAGACTATTTTTCTTACCTTTTCTTCTTCGCTTTTTGAAATCTTTTCAACTTCTAGTATTTGATAACCTTTTATTACCTTAGTGAAACTGAGACTCTTTTTCTTACCTTTTCTTCTTCGCTTTTTGAAATCTTTTCAACTTCTAGTATTTGATAACCTTTTATTACCTTAGTGAAACTGAGACTCTTTTTCTTACCTTTTCTTCTTCGCTTTTTGAAATCTTTTCAACTTCTAGTATTTGATAACCTTTTATTACCTTAGTGAAACTGAGACTCTTTTTCTTACCTTTTCTTCTTCGCTTTTTGAAATCTTTTCAACTTCTAGTATTTGATAACCTTTTATTACCTTAGTGAAACTGAGACTCTTTTTCTTACAATTTCTTATTCGCTTTTTAAAATCTTTTCAACTTCTAGTATTTGATAACCTTTTATTACCTTAGTGAAACTGAGACTCTTTTTCTTACCTTTTCTTCTTCGCTTTTTGAAATCTTTTCAACTTCTAGTATTTGATAACCTTTTATTACCTTAGTGAAACTGAGACTCTTTTTCTTACAATTTCTTATTCGCTTTTTAAAATCTTTTCAACTTCTAGTATTTGATAACCTTTTATTACCTTAGTGAAACTGAGACTCTTTTTCTTACCTTTTCTTCTTCGCTTTTTGAAATCTTTTCAACTTCTAGTATTTGATAACTAACAATTACCTTAGTGAAACTGAGACTCTTTTTCTTACCTTTTCTTCTTCGCTTTTTGAAATCTTTTCAACTTCTAGTATTTGATAACCTTTTATTACCTTAGTGAAACTGAGACTCTTTTTCTTACCTTTTCTTCTTCGCTTTTTAAAATCTTTTCAACTTCTAGTATTTGATAACCTTTTATTACCTTAGTGAAACTGAGACTCTTTTTCTTACCTTTTCTTCTTCGCTTTTTGAAATCTTTTCAACTTCTAGTATTTGATAACCTTTTATTACCTTAGTGAAACTGAGACTCTTTTTCTTACAATTTCTTATTCGCTTTTTAAAATCTTTTCAACTTCTAGTATTTGATAACCTTTTATTACCTTAGTGAAACTGAGACTCTTTTTCTTACCTTTTCTTCTTCGCTTTTTGAAATCTTTTCAACTTCTAGTATTTGATAACCTTTTATTACCTTAGTGAAACTGAGACTATTTTTCTTACCTTTTCTTCTTCGCTTTTTGAAATCTTTTCAACTTCTAGTATTTGATAACCTTTTATTACCTTAGTGAAACTGAGACTCTTTTTCTTACCTTTTCTTCTTCGCTTTTTGAAATCTTTTCAACTTCTAGTATTTGATAACCTTTTATTACCTTAGTGAAACTGAGACTCTTTTTCTTACCTTTTCTTCTTCGCTTTTTGAAATCTTTTCAACTTCTAGTATTTGATAACCTTTTATTACCTTAGTGAAACTGAGACTCTTTTTCTTACCTTTTCTTCTTCGCTTTTTGAAATCTTTTCAACTTCTAGTATTTGATAACCTTTTATTACCTTAGTGAAACTGAGACTCTTTTTCTTACCTTTTCTTCTTCGCTTTTTGAAATCTTTTCAACTTCTAGTATTTGATAACCTTTTATTACCTTAGTGAAACTGAGACTCTTTTTCTTACCTTTTCTTCTTCGCTTTTTGAAATCTTTTCAACTTCTAGTATTTGATAACCTTTTATTACCTTAGTGAAACTGAGACTCTTTTTCTTACAATTTCTTATTCGCTTTTTAAAATCTTTTCAACTTCTAGTATTTGATAACCTTTTATTACCTTAGTGAAACTGAGACTCTTTTTCTTACCTTTTCTTCTTCGCTTTTTGAAATCTTTTCAACTTCTAGTATTTGATAACCTTTTATTACCTTAGTGAAACTGAGACTCTTTTTCTTACCTTTTCTTCTTCGCTTTTTAAAATCTTTTCAACTTCTAGTATTTGATAACCTTTTATTACCTTAGTGAAACTGAGACTCTTTTTCTTACCTTTTCTTCTTCGCTTTTTAAAATCTTTTCAACTTCTAGTATTTGATAACTAACAATTACCTTAGTGAAACTGAGACTCTTTTTCTTACCTTTTCTTCTTCGCTTTTTGAAATCTTTTCAACTTCTAGTATTTGATAACCTTTTATTACCTTAGTGAAACTGAGACTCTTTTTCTTACCTTTTCTTCTTCGCTTTTTGAAATCTTTTCAACTTCTAGTATTTGATAACCTTTTATTACCTTAGTGAAACTGAGACTCTTTTTCTTACCTTTTCTTCTTCGCTTTTTGAAATCTTTTCAACTTCTAGTATTTGATAACCTTTTATTACCTTAGTGAAACTGAGACTCTTTTTCTTACCTTTTCTTCTTCGCTTTTTGAAATCTTTTCAACTTCTAGTATTTGATAACCTTTTATTACCTTAGTGAAACTGAGACTCTTTTTCTTACAATTTCTTATTCGCTTTTTAAAATCTTTTCAACTTCTAGTATTTGATAACCTTTTATTACCTTAGTGAAACTGAGACTCTTTTTCTTACCTTTTCTTCTTCGCTTTTTGAAATCTTTTCAACTTCTAGTATTTGATAACTAACAATTACCTTAGTGAAACTGAGACTCTTTTTCTTACCTTTTCTTCTTCGCTTTTTGAAATCTTTTCAACTTCTAGTATTTGATAACCTTTTATTACCTTAGTGAAACTGAGACTCTTTTTCTTACCTTTTCTTCTTCGCTTTTTAAAATCTTTTCAACTTCTAGTATTTGATAACCTTTTATTACCTTAGTGAAACTGAGACTCTTTTTCTTACCTTTTCTTCTTCGCTTTTTGAAATCTTTTCAACTTCTAGTATTTGATAACCTTTTATTACCTTAGTGAAACTGAGACTCTTTTTCTTACCTTTTCTTCTTCGCTTTTTAAAATCTTTTCAACTTCTAGTATTTGATAACCTTTTATTACCTTAGTGAAACTGAGACTCTTTTTCTTACCTTTTCTTCTTCGCTTTTTAAAATCTTTTCAACTTCTAGTATTTGATAACCTTTTATTACCTTAGTGAAACTGAGACTCTTTTTCTTACCTTTTCTTCTTCGCTTTTTGAAATCTTTTCAACTTCTAGTATTTGATAACCTTTTATTACCTTAGTGAAACTGAGACTCTTTTTCTTACCTTTTCTTCTTCGCTTTTTGAAATCTTTTCAACTTCTAGTATTTGATAACCTTTTATTACCTTAGTGAAACTGAGACTCTTTTTCTTACCTTTTCTTCTTCGCTTTTTGAAATCTTTTCAACTTCTAGTATTTGATAACCTTTTATTACCTTAGTGAAACTGAGACTCTTTTTCTTACCTTTTCTTCTTCGCTTTTTGAAATCTTTTCAACTTCTAGTATTTGATAACCTTTTATTACCTTAGTGAAACTGAGACTCTTTTTCTTACCTTTTCTTCTTCGCTTTTTGAAATCTTTTCAACTTCTAGTATTTGATAACCTTTTATTACCTTAGTGAAACTGAGACTCTTTTTCTTACAATTTCTTATTCGCTTTTTAAAATCTTTTCAACTTCTAGTATTTGATAACCTTTTATTACCTTAGTGAAACTGAGACTCTTTTTCTTACAATTTCTTATTCGCTTTTTAAAATCTTTTCAACTTCTAGTATTTGATAACCTTTTATTACCTTAGTGAAACTGAGACTCTTTTTCTTACCTTTTCTTCTTCGCTTTTTGAAATCTTTTCAACTTCTAGTATTTGATAACCTTTTATTACCTTAGTGAAACTGAGACTCTTTTTCTTACCTTTTCTTCTTCGCTTTTTGAAATCTTTTCAACTTCTAGTATTTGATAACCTTTTATTACCTTAGTGAAACTGAGACTCTTTTTCTTACCTTTTCTTCTTCGCTTTTTGAAATCTTTTCAACTTCTAGTATTTGATAACCTTTTATTACCTTAGTGAAACTGAGACTCTTTTTCTTACCTTTTCTTCTTCGCTTTTTGAAATCTTTTCAACTTCTAGTATTTGATAACCTTTTATTACCTTAGTGAAACTGAGACTCTTTTTCTTACCTTTTCTTCTTCGCTTTTTGAAATCTTTTCAACTTCTAGTATTTGATAACCTTTTATTACCTTAGTGAAACTGAGACTCTTTTTCTTACCTTTTCTTCTTCGCTTTTTGAAATCTTTTCAACTTCTAGTATTTGATAACCTTTTATTACCTTAGTGAAACTGAGACTCTTTTTCTTACCTTTTCTTCTTCGCTTTTTGAAATCTTTTCAACTTCTAGTATTTGATAACCTTTTATTACCTTAGTGAAACTGAGACTCTTTTTCTTACAATTTCTTATTCGCTTTTTAAAATCTTTTCAACTTCTAGTATTTGATAACCTTTTATTACCTTAGTGAAACTGAGACTCTTTTTCTTACCTTTTCTTCTTCGCTTTTTGAAATCTTTTCAACTTCTAGTATTTGATAACTAACAATTACCTTAGTGAAACTGAGACTCTTTTTCTTACCTTTTCTTCTTCGCTTTTTGAAATCTTTTCAACTTCTAGTATTTGATAACCTTTTATTACCTTAGTGAAACTGAGACTCTTTTTCTTACCTTTTCTTCTTCGCTTTTTAAAATCTTTTCAACTTCTAGTATTTGATAACCTTTTATTACCTTAGTGAAACTGAGACTCTTTTTCTTACCTTTTCTTCTTCGCTTTTTGAAATCTTTTCAACTTCTAGTATTTGATAACCTTTTATTACCTTAGTGAAACTGAGACTCTTTTTCTTACAATTTCTTATTCGCTTTTTAAAATCTTTTCAACTTCTAGTATTTGATAACCTTTTATTACCTTAGTGAAACTGAGACTCTTTTTCTTACCTTTTCTTCTTCGCTTTTTAAAATCTTTTCAACTTCTAGTATTTGATAACCTTTTATTACCTTAGTGAAACTGAGACTCTTTTTCTTACCTTTTCTTCTTCGCTTTTTGAAATCTTTTCAACTTCTAGTATTTGATAACCTTTTATTACCTTAGTGAAACTGAGACTCTTTTTCTTACCTTTTCTTCTTCGCTTTTTGAAATCTTTTCAACTTCTAGTATTTGATAACCTTTTATTACCTTAGTGAAACTGAGACTCTTTTTCTTACCTTTTCTTCTTCGCTTTTTGAAATCTTTTCAACTTCTAGTATTTGATAACCTTTTATTACCTTAGTGAAACTGAGACTCTTTTTCTTACCTTTTCTTCTTCGCTTTTTGAAATCTTTTCAACTTCTAGTATTTGATAACCTTTTATTACCTTAGTGAAACTGAGACTCTTTTTCTTACCTTTTCTTCTTCGCTTTTTGAAATCTTTTCAACTTCTAGTATTTGATAACCTTTTATTACCTTAGTGAAACTGAGACTCTTTTTCTTACCTTTTCTTCTTCGCTTTTTGAAATCTTTTCAACTTCTAGTATTTGATAACCTTTTATTACCTTAGTGAAACTGAGACTCTTTTTCTTACAATTTCTTATTCGCTTTTTAAAATCTTTTCAACTTCTAGTATTTGATAACCTTTTATTACCTTAGTGAAACTGAGACTCTTTTTCTTACCTTTTCTTCTTCGCTTTTTGAAATCTTTTCAACTTCTAGTATTTGATAACCTTTTATTACCTTAGTGAAACTGAGACTCTTTTTCTTACCTTTTCTTCTTCGCTTTTTAAAATCTTTTCAACTTCTAGTATTTGATAACCTTTTATTACCTTAGTGAAACTGAGACTCTTTTTCTTACCTTTTCTTCTTCGCTTTTTAAAATCTTTTCAACTTCTAGTATTTGATAACTAACAATTACCTTAGTGAAACTGAGACTCTTTTTCTTACCTTTTCTTCTTCGCTTTTTGAAATCTTTTCAACTTCTAGTATTTGATAACCTTTTATTACCTTAGTGAAACTGAGACTCTTTTTCTTACCTTTTCTTCTTCGCTTTTTGAAATCTTTTCAACTTCTAGTATTTGATAACCTTTTATTACCTTAGTGAAACTGAGACTCTTTTTCTTACCTTTTCTTCTTCGCTTTTTGAAATCTTTTCAACTTCTAGTATTTGATAACCTTTTATTACCTTAGTGAAACTGAGACTCTTTTTCTTACCTTTTCTTCTTCGCTTTTTAAAATCTTTTCAACTTCTAGTATTTGATAACCTTTTATTACCTTAGTGAAACTGAGACTCTTTTTCTTACCTTTTCTTCTTCGCTTTTTAAAATCTTTTCAACTTCTAGTATTTGATAACCTTTTATTACCTTAGTGAAACTGAGACTCTTTTTCTTACCTTTTCTTCTTCGCTTTTTGAAATCTTTTCAACTTCTAGTATTTGATAACTAACAATTACCTTAGTGAAACTGAGACTCTTTTTCTTACCTTTTCTTCTTCGCTTTTTGAAATCTTTTCAACTTCTAGTATTTGATAACCTTTTATTACCTTAGTGAAACTGAGACTCTTTTTCTTACCTTTTCTTCTTCGCTTTTTAAAATCTTTTCAACTTCTAGTATTTGATAACCTTTTATTACCTTAGTGAAACTGAGACTCTTTTTCTTACCTTTTCTTCTTCGCTTTTTGAAATCTTTTCAACTTCTAGTATTTGATAACCTTTTATTACCTTAGTGAAACTGAGACTCTTTTTCTTACCTTTTCTTCTTCGCTTTTTGAAATCTTTTCAACTTCTAGTATTTGATAACCTTTTATTACCTTAGTGAAACTGAGACTCTTTTTCTTACCTTTTCTTCTTCGCTTTTTAAAATCTTTTCAACTTCTAGTATTTGATAACCTTTTATTACCTTAGTGAAACTGAGACTCTTTTTCTTACCTTTTCTTCTTCGCTTTTTAAAATCTTTTCAACTTCTAGTATTTGATAACCTTTTATTACCTTAGTGAAACTGAGACTCTTTTTCTTACCTTTTCTTCTTCGCTTTTTGAAATCTTTTCAACTTCTAGTATTTGATAACCTTTTATTACCTTAGTGAAACTGAGACTCTTTTTCTTACCTTTTCTTCTTCGCTTTTTGAAATCTTTTCAACTTCTAGTATTTGATAACCTTTTATTACCTTAGTGAAACTGAGACTCTTTTTCTTACCTTTTCTTCTTCGCTTTTTGAAATCTTTTCAACTTCTAGTATTTGATAACCTTTTATTACCTTAGTGAAACTGAGACTCTTTTTCTTACCTTTTCTTCTTCGCTTTTTAAAATCTTTTCAACTTCACGTATTTGATAACTAACAATTACCTTAGTGAAACTGAGACTCTTTTTCTTACCTTTTCTTCTTCGCTTTTTGAAATCTTTTCAACTTCTAGTATTTGATAACCTTTTATTACCTTAGTGAAACTGAGACTCTTTTTCTTACCTTTTCTTCTTCGCTTTTTAAAATCTTTTCAACTTCTAGTATTTGATAACCTTTTATTACCTTAGTGAAACTGAGACTCTTTTTCTTACCTTTTCTTCTTCGCTTTTTGAAATCTTTTCAACTTCTAGTATTTGATAACCTTTTATTACCTTAGTGAAACTGAGACTCTTTTTCTTACCTTTTCTTCTTCGCTTTTTAAAATCTTTTCAACTTCTAGTATTTGATAACTAACAATTACCTTAGTGAAACTGAGACTCTTTTTCTTACCTTTTCTTCTTCGCTTTTCTTTGAAATCTTTTCAACTTCTAGTATTTGATAACCTTTTATTACCTTAGTGAAACTGAGACTCTTTTTCTTACCTTTTCTTCTTCGCTTTTTGAAATCTTTTCAACTTCTAGTATTTGATAACTAACAATTACCTTAGTGAAACTGAGACTCTTTTTCTTACCTTTTCTTCTTCGCTTTTTGAAATCTTTTCAACTTCTAGTATTTGATAACTAACAATTACCTTAGTGAAACTGAGACTCTTTTTCTTACCTTTTCTTCTTCGCTTTTTGAAATCTTTTCAACTTCTAGTATTTGATAACCTTTTATTACCTTAGTGAAACTGAGACTCTTTTTCTTACCTTTTCTTCTTCGCTTTTTGAAATCTTTTCAACTTCTAGTATTTGATAACCTTTTATTACCTTAGTGAAACTGAGACTCTTTTTCTTACCTTTTCTTCTTCGCTTTTTAAAATCTTTTCAACTTCTAGTATTTGATAACCTTTTATTACCTTAGTGAAACTGAGACTCTTTTTCTTACCTTTTCTTCTTCGCTTTTTAAAATCTTTTCAACTTCTAGTATTTGATAACCTTTTATTACCTTAGTGAAACTGAGACTCTTTTTCTTACCTTTTCTTCTTCGCTTTTTGAAATCTTTTCAACTTCTAGTATTTGATAACCTTTTATTACCTTAGTGAAACTGAGACTCTTTTTCTTACCTTTTCTTCTTCGCTTTTTGAAATCTTTTCAACTTCTAGTATTTGATAACCTTTTATTACCTTAGTGAAACTGAGACTCTTTTTCTTACCTTTTCTTCTTCGCTTTTTAAAATCTTTTCAACTTCTAGTATTTGATAACCTTTTATTACCTTAGTGAAACTGAGACTCTTTTTCTTACCTTTTCTTCTTCGCTTTTTGAAATCTTTTCAACTTCTAGTATTTGATAACCTTTTATTACCTTAGTGAAACTGAGACTCTTTTTCTTACCTTTTCTTCTTCGCTTTTTGAAATCTTTTCAACTTCTAGTATTTGATAACCTTTTATTACCTTAGTGAAACTGAGACTCTTTTTCTTACCTTTTCTTCTTCGCTTTTTGAAATCTTTTCAACTTCTAGTATTTGATAACCTTTTATTACCTTAGTGAAACTGAGACTCTTTTTCTTACCTTTTCTTCTTCGCTTTTTGAAATCTTTTCAACTTCTAGTATTTGATAACCTTTTATTACCTTAGTGAAACTGAGACTCTTTTTCTTACCTTTTCTTCTTCGCTTTTTGAAATCTTTTCAACTTCTAGTATTTGATAACCTTTTATTACCTTAGTGAAACTGAGACTCTTTTTCTTACCTTTTCTTCTTCGCTTTTTGAAATCTTTTCAACTTCTAGTATTTGATAACCTTTTATTACCTTAGTGAAACTGAGACTCTTTTTCTTACCTTTTCTTCTTCGCTTTTTAAAATCTTTTCAACTTCTAGTATTTGATAACCTTTTATTACCTTAGTGAAACTGAGACTCTTTTTCTTACCTTTTCTTCTTCGCTTTTTGAAATCTTTTCAACTTCTAGTATTTGATAACTAACAATTACCTTAGTGAAACTGAGACTCTTTTTCTTACCTTTTCTTCTTCGCTTTTTGAAATCTTTTCAACTTCTAGTATTTGATAACCTTTTATTACCTTAGTGAAACTGAGACTCTTTTTCTTACCTTTTCTTCTTCGCTTTTTGAAATCTTTTCAACTTCTAGTATTTGATAACCTTTTATTACCTTAGTGAAACTGAGACTCTTTTTCTTACCTTTTCTTCTTCGCTTTTTGAAATCTTTTCAACTTCTAGTATTTGATAACCTTTTATTACCTTAGTGAAACTGAGACTCTTTTTCTTACCTTTTCTTCTTCGCTTTTTGAAATCTTTTCAACTTCTAGTATTTGATAACCTTTTATTACCTTAGTGAAACTGAGACTCTTTTTCTTACCTTTTCTTCTTCGCTTTTTGAAATCTTTTCAACTTCTAGTATTTGATAACCTTTTATTACCTTAGTGAAACTGAGACTCTTTTTCTTACCTTTTCTTCTTCGCTTTTTGAAATCTTTTCAACTTCTAGTATTTGATAACCTTTTATTACCTTAGTGAAACTGAGACTCTTTTTCTTACCTTTTCTTCTTCGCTTTTTAAAATCTTTTCAACTTCTAGTATTTGATAACCTTTTATTACCTTAGTGAAACTGAGACTCTTTTTCTTACCTTTTCTTCTTCGCTTTTTGAAATCTTTTCAACTTCTAGTATTTGATAACTAACAATTACCTTAGTGAAACTGAGACTCTTTTTCTTACCTTTTCTTCTTCGCTTTTTGAAATCTTTTCAACTTCTAGTATTTGATAACCTTTTATTACCTTAGTGAAACTGAGACTCTTTTTCTTACCTTTTCTTCTTCGCTTTTTGAAATCTTTTCAACTTCTAGTATTTGATAACCTTTTATTACCTTAGTGAAACTGAGACTCTTTTTCTTACCTTTTCTTCTTCGCTTTTTGAAATCTTTTCAACTTCTAGTATTTGATAACCTTTTATTACCTTAGTGAAACTGAGACTCTTTTTCTTACCTTTTCTTCTTCGCTTTTTAAAATCTTTTCAACTTCACGTATTTGATAACTAACAATTACCTTAGTGAAACTGAGACTCTTTTTCTTACCTTTTCTTCTTCGCTTTTTGAAATCTTTTCAACTTCTAGTATTTGATAACCTTTTATTACCTTAGTGAAACTGAGACTCTTTTTCTTACCTTTTCTTCTTCGCTTTTTAAAATCTTTTCAACTTCTAGTATTTGATAACCTTTTATTACCTTAGTGAAACTGAGACTCTTTTTCTTACCTTTTCTTCTTCGCTTTTTGAAATCTTTTCAACTTCTAGTATTTGATAACCTTTTATTACCTTAGTGAAACTGAGACTCTTTTTCTTACCTTTTCTTCTTCGCTTTTTAAAATCTTTTCAACTTCTAGTATTTGATAACTAACAATTACCTTAGTGAAACTGAGACTCTTTTTCTTACCTTTTCTTCTTCGCTTTTTGAAATCTTTTCAACTTCTAGTATTTGATAACCTTTTATTACCTTAGTGAAACTGAGACTCTTTTTCTTACCTTTTCTTCTTCGCTTTTTGAAATCTTTTCAACTTCTAGTATTTGATAACTAACAATTACCTTAGTGAAACTGAGACTCTTTTTCTTACCTTTTCTTCTTCGCTTTTTGAAATCTTTTCAACTTCTAGTATTTGATAACTAACAATTACCTTAGTGAAACTGAGACTCTTTTTCTTACCTTTTCTTCTTCGCTTTTTGAAATCTTTTCAACTTCTAGTATTTGATAACCTTTTATTACCTTAGTGAAACTGAGACTCTTTTTCTTACCTTTTCTTCTTCGCTTTTTGAAATCTTTTCAACTTCTAGTATTTGATAACCTTTTATTACCTTAGTGAAACTGAGACTCTTTTTCTTACAATTTCTTATTCGCTTTTTAAAATCTTTTCAACTTCTAGTATTTGATAACCTTTTATTACCTTAGTGAAACTGAGACTCTTTTTCTTACCTTTTCTTCTTCGCTTTTTGAAATCTTTTCAACTTCTAGTATTTGATAACCTTTTATTACCTTAGTGAAACTGAGACTCTTTTTCTTACCTTTTCTTCTTCGCTTTTTAAAATCTTTTCAACTTCTAGTATTTGATAACCTTTTATTACCTTAGTGAAACTGAGACTCTTTTTCTTACCTTTTCTTCTTCGCTTTTTAAAATCTTTTCAACTTCTAGTATTTGATAACTAACAATTACCTTAGTGAAACTGAGACTCTTTTTCTTACCTTTTCTTCTTCGCTTTTTGAAATCTTTTCAACTTCTAGTATTTGATAACCTTTTATTACCTTAGTGAAACTGAGACTCTTTTTCTTACCTTTTCTTCTTCGCTTTTTGAAATCTTTTCAACTTCTAGTATTTGATAACCTTTTATTACCTTAGTGAAACTGAGACTCTTTTTCTTACCTTTTCTTCTTCGCTTTTTAAAATCTTTTCAACTTCTAGTATTTGATAACCTTTTATTACCTTAGTGAAACTGAGACTCTTTTTCTTACCTTTTCTTCTTCGCTTTTTGAAATCTTTTCAACTTCTAGTATTTGATAACCTTTTATTACCTTAGTGAAACTGAGACTCTTTTTCTTACCTTTTCTTCTTCGCTTTTTGAAATCTTTTCAACTTCTAGTATTTGATAACCTTTTATTACCTTAGTGAAACTGAGACTCTTTTTCTTACCTTTTCTTCTTCGCTTTTTGAAATCTTTTCAACTTCTAGTATTTGATAACCTTTTATTACCTTAGTGAAACTGAGACTCTTTTTCTTACAATTTCTTATTCGCTTTTTAAAATCTTTTCAACTTCTAGTATTTGATAACCTTTTATTACCTTAGTGAAACTGAGACTCTTTTTCTTACAATTTCTTATTCGCTTTTTAAAATCTTTTCAACTTCTAGTATTTGATAACCTTTTATTACCTTAGTGAAACTGAGACTCTTTTTCTTACCTTTTCTTCTTCGCTTTTTGAAATCTTTTCAACTTCTAGTATTTGATAACCTTTTATTACCTTAGTGAAACTGAGACTCTTTTTCTTACCTTTTCTTCTTCGCTTTTTAAAATCTTTTCAACTTCTAGTATTTGATAACCTTTTATTACCTTAGTGAAACTGAGACTCTTTTTCTTACCTTTTCTTCTTCGCTTTTTAAAATCTTTTCAACTTCTAGTATTTGATAACTAACAATTACCTTAGTGAAACTGAGACTCTTTTTCTTACCTTTTCTTCTTCGCTTTTTGAAATCTTTTCAACTTCTAGTATTTGATAACCTTTTATTACCTTAGTGAAACTGAGACTCTTTTTCTTACCTTTTCTTCTTCGCTTTTTGAAATCTTTTCAACTTCTAGTATTTGATAACCTTTTATTACCTTAGTGAAACTGAGACTCTTTTTCTTACCTTTTCTTCTTCGCTTTTTAAAATCTTTTCAACTTCTAGTATTTGATAACCTTTTATTACCTTAGTGAAACTGAGACTCTTTTTCTTACCTTTTCTTCTTCGCTTTTTGAAATCTTTTCAACTTCTAGTATTTGATAACCTTTTATTACCTTAGTGAAACTGAGACTCTTTTTCTTACCTTTTCTTCTTCGCTTTTTGAAATCTTTTCAACTTCTAGTATTTGATAACCTTTTATTACCTTAGTGAAACTGAGACTCTTTTTCTTACCTTTTCTTCTTCGCTTTTTGAAATCTTTTCAACTTCTAGTATTTGATAACCTTTTATTACCTTAGTGAAACTGAGACTCTTTTTCTTACAATTTCTTATTCGCTTTTTAAAATCTTTTCAACTTCTAGTATTTGATAACCTTTTATTACCTTAGTGAAACTGAGACTCTTTTTCTTACCTTTTCTTCTTCGCTTTTTGAAATCTTTTCAACTTCTAGTATTTGATAACCTTTTATTACCTTAGTGAAACTGAGACTCTTTTTCTTACCTTTTCTTCTTCGCTTTTTAAAATCTTTTCAACTTCTAGTATTTGATAACCTTTTATTACCTTAGTGAAACTGAGACTCTTTTTCTTACCTTTTCTTCTTCGCTTTTTAAAATCTTTTCAACTTCTAGTATTTGATAACTAACAATTAACTTAGTGAAACTGAGACTCTTTTTCTTACCTTTTCTTCTTCGCTTTTTGAAATCTTTTCAACTTCTAGTATTTGATAACCTTTTATTACCTTAGTGAAACTGAGACTCTTTTTCTTACCTTTTCTTCTTCGCTTTTTGAAATCTTTTCAACTTCTAGTATTTGATAACCTTTTATTACCTTAGTGAAACTGAGACTCTTTTTCTTACCTTTTCTTCTTCGCTTTTTGAAATCTTTTCAACTTCTAGTATTTGATAACCTTTTATTACCTTAGTGAAACTGAGACTCTTTTTCTTACAATTTCTTATTCGCTTTTTAAAATCTTTTCAACTTCTAGTATTTGATAACCTTTTATTACCTTAGTGAAACTGAGACTCTTTTTCTTACCTTTTCTTCTTCGCTTTTTGAAATCTTTTCAACTTCTAGTATTTGATAACCTTTTATTACCTTAGTGAAACTGAGACTCTTTTTCTTACCTTTTCTTCTTCGCTTTTTAAAATCTTTTCAACTTCTAGTATTTGATAACTAACAATTACCTTAGTGAAACTGAGACTCTTTTTCTTACCTTTTCTTCTTCGCTTTTTAAAATCTTTTCAACTTCTAGTATTTGATAACCTTTTATTACCTTAGTGAAACTGAGACTCTTTTTCTTACCTTTTCTTCTTCGCTTTTTGAAATCTTTTCAACTTCTAGTATTTGATAACCTTTTATTACCTTAGTGAAACTGAGACTCTTTTTCTTACCTTTTCTTCTTCGCTTTTTGAAATCTTTTCAACTTCTAGTATTTGATAACCTTTTATTACCTTAGTGAAACTGAGACTCTTTTTCTTACCTTTTCTTCTTCGCTTTTTGAAATCTTTTCAACTTCTAGTATTTGATAACCTTTTATTACCTTAGTGAAACTGAGACTCTTTTTCTTACCTTTTCTTCTTCGCTTTTTGAAATCTTTTCAACTTCTAGTATTTGATAACCTTTTATTACCTTAGTGAAACTGAGACTCTTTTTCTTACCTTTTCTTCTTCGCTTTTTGAAATCTTTTCAACTTCTAGTATTTGATAACCTTTTATTACCTTAGTGAAACTGAGACTCTTTTTCTTACCTTTTCTTCTTCGCTTTTTAAAATCTTTTCAACTTCTAGTATTTGATAACCTTTTATTACCTTAGTGAAACTGAGACTCTTTTTCTTACCTTTTCTTCTTCGCTTTTTAAAATCTTTTCAACTTCTAGTATTTGATAACTAACAATTACCTTAGTGAAACTGAGACTCTTTTTCTTACCTTTTCTTCTTCGCTTTTTGAAATCTTTTCAACTTCTAGTATTTGATAACCTTTTATTACCTTAGTGAAACTGAGACTCTTTTTCTTACCTTTTCTTCTTCGCTTTTTGAAATCTTTTCAACTTCTAGTATTTGATAACCTTTTATTACCTTAGTGAAACTGAGACTCTTTTTCTTACCTTTTCTTCTTCGCTTTTTGAAATCTTTTCAACTTCTAGTATTTGATAACCTTTTATTACCTTAGTGAAACTGAGACTCTTTTTCTTACAATTTCTTATTCGCTTTTTAAAATCTTTTCAACTTCTAGTATTTGATAACCTTTTATTACCTTAGTGAAACTGAGACTCTTTTTCTTACCTTTTCTTCTTCGCTTTTTGAAATCTTTTCAACTTCTAGTATTTGATAACCTTTTATTACCTTAGTGAAACTGAGACTCTTTTTCTTACCTTTTCTTCTTCGCTTTTTAAAATCTTTTCAACTTCTAGTATTTGATAACTAACAATTACCTTAGTGAAACTGAGACTCTTTTTCTTACCTTTTCTTCTTCGCTTTTTAAAATCTTTTCAACTTCTAGTATTTGATAACCTTTTATTACCTTAGTGAAACTGAGACTCTTTTTCTTACCTTTTCTTCTTCGCTTTTTGAAATCTTTTCAACTTCTAGTATTTGATAACCTTTTATTACCTTAGTGAAACTGAGACTCTTTTTCTTACCTTTTCTTCTTCGCTTTTTGAAATCTTTTCAACTTCTAGTATTTGATAACCTTTTATTACCTTAGTGAAACTGAGACTCTTTTTCTTACCTTTTCTTCTTCGCTTTTTGAAATCTTTTCAACTTCTAGTATTTGATAACCTTTTATTACCTTAGTGAAACTGAGACTCTTTTTCTTACCTTTTCTTCTTCGCTTTTTGAAATCTTTTCAACTTCTAGTATTTGATAACCTTTTATTACCTTAGTGAAACTGAGACTCTTTTTCTTACCTTTTCTTCTTCGCTTTTTGAAATCTTTTCAACTTCTAGTATTTGATAACCTTTTATTACCTTAGTGAAACTGAGACTCTTTTTCTTACCTTTTCT
>CAMPDV010006177.1:0-21843 GCA_946699065.1 Loxodes magnus | reverse complement strand
CAAGCATATCTTGACAAAACGAATACAGATTCATAATTATTATATTATTACTAACATTTTGGATATTCTAACTTATATTTTAGTGCTTGCTACGCAAACTTATCATTAGATATTCTTTTCTTACTTTACTTCTTCACTTTTCTAAATACTTATTACTTCTCAAAGCATACTCCTTAAAACTGAAATTCTATCTTCTTTTCTTAATTTACTTCTTCACTTTTCATAGGCTAACTTTCATCCACAAGCATATCTTGACAAAACGAATACAGATTCGTAATTATTATATTATTACTAACATTTTGGATATTCTAACTTATATTTTAGTGCTTGCTACGCAAACTTATCATTAGATATTCTTTTCTTACTTTACTTCTTCACTTTTCTAAATACTTATTACTTCTCAAAGCATACTCCTTAAAACTGAAATTCTATCTTCTTTTCTTAATTTACTTCTTCACTTTTCATAGGCTAACTTTCATCCACAAGCATATCTTGACAAACCGAATACAGATTCATAATTATTATATTATTACTAACATTTTGGATATTCTAACTTATATTTTAGTGCTTGCTACGCAAACTTATCATTAGATATTCTTTTCTTACTTTACTTCTTCACTTTTCTAAATACTTATTACTTCTCAAAGCATACTCCTTAAAACTGAAATTCTATCTTCTTTTCTTAATTTACTTCTTCACTTTTCATAGGCTAACTTTCATCCACAAGCATATCTTGACAAAACGAATACAGATTCATAATTATTATATTATTACTAACATTTTGGATATTCTAACTTATATTTTAGTGCTTGCTACGCAAACTTATCATTAGATATTCTTTTCTTACTTTACTTCTTCACTTTTCTAAATACTTATTACTTCTCAAAGCATACTCCTTAAAACTGAAATTCTATCTTCTTTTCTTAATTTACTTCTTCACTTTTCATAGGCTAACTTTCATCTACAAGCATATCTTGACAAACCGAATACAGATTCATAATTATTATATTATTACTAACATTTTGGATATTCTAACTTATATTTTAGTGCTTGCTACGAAAACTTATCATTAGATATTCTTTTCTTAATTTACTTCTTCACTTTTCTAAATACTTATTACTTCTCAAAGCATACTCCTTAAAACTGAAATTCTATCTTCTTTTCTTAATTTACTTCTTCACTTTTCATAGGCTAACTTTCATCTACAAGCATATCTTGACAAACCGAATACAGATTCATAATTATTATATTATTACTAACATTTTGGATATTCTAACTTATATTTTAGTGCTTGCTACGAAAACTTATCATTAGATATTCTTTTCTTAATTTACTTCTTCACTTTTCTAAATACTTATTACTTCTCAAAGCATACTCCTTAAAACTGAAATTCTATCTTCTTTTCTTAATTTACTTCTTCACTTTTCATAGGCTAACTTTCATCTACAAGCATATCTTGACAAACCGAATACAGATTCATAATTATTATATTATTACTAACATTTTGGATATTCTAACTTATATTTTAGTGCTTGCTACGAAAACTTATCATTAGATATTCTTTTCTTAATTTACTTCTTCACTTTTCTAAATACTTATTACTTCTCAAAGCATACTCCTTAAAACTGAAATTCTATCTTCTTTTCTTAATTTACTTCTTCACTTTTCATAGGCTAACTTTCATCCACAAGCATATCTTGACAAAACGAATACAGATTCATAATTATTATATTATTACTAACATTTTGGATATTCTAACTTATATTTTAGTGCTTGCTACGCAAACTTATCATTAGATATTCTTTTCTTACTTTACTTCTTCACTTTTCTAAATACTTATTACTTCTCAAAGCATACTCCTTAAAACTGAAATTCTATCTTCTTTTCTTAATTTACTTCTTCACTTTTCATAGGCTAACTTTCATCTACAAGCATATCTTGACAAACCGAATACAGATTCATAATTATTATATTATTACTAACATTTTGGATATTCTAACTTATATTTTAGTGCTTGCTACGAAAACTTATCATTAGATATTCTTTTCTTAATTTACTTCTTCACTTTTCTAAATACTTATTACTTCTCAAAGCATACTCCTTAAAACTGAAATTCTATCTTCTTTTCTTAATTTACTTCTTCACTTTTCATAGGCTAACTTTCATCTACAAGCATATCTTGACAAACCGAATACAGATTCATAATTATTATATTATTACTAACATTTTGGATATTCTAACTTATATTTTAGTGCTTGCTACGAAAACTTATCATTAGATATTCTTTTCTTAATTTACTTCTTCACTTTTCTAAATACTTATTACTTCTCAAAGCATACTCCTTAAAACTGAAATTCTATCTTCTTTTCTTAATTTACTTCTTCACTTTTCATAGGCTAACTTTCATCTACAAGCATATCTTGACAAACCGAATACAGATTCATAATTATTATATTATTACTAACATTTTGGATATTCTAACTTATATTTTAGTGCTTGCTACGAAAACTTATCATTAGATATTCTTTTCTTAATTTACTTCTTCACTTTTCATAGGCTAACTTTCATCCACAAGCATATCTTGACAAACCGAATACAGATTCATAATTATTATATTATTACTAACATTTTGGATATTCTAACTTATATTTTAGTGCTTGCTACGCAAACTTATCATTAGATATTCTTTTCTTACTTTACTTCTTCACTTTTCTAAATACTTATTACTTCTCAAAGCATACTCCTTAAAACTGAAATTCTATCTTCTTTTCTTAATTTACTTCTTCACTTTTCATAGGCTAACTTTCATCTACAAGCATATCTTGACAAACCGAATACAGATTCATAATTATTATATTATTACTAACATTTTGGATATTCTAACTTATATTTTAGTGCTTGCTACGAAAACTTATCATTAGATATTCTTTTCTTACTTTACTTCTTCACTTTTCTAAATACTTATTACTTCTCAAAGCATACTCCTTAAAACTGAAATTCTATCTTCTTTTCTTAATTTACTTCTTCACTTTTCATAGGCTAACTTTCATCTACAAGCATATCTTGACAAACCGAATACAGATTCATAATTATTATATTATTACTAACATTTTGGATATTCTAACTTATATTTTAGTGCTTGCTACGAAAACTTATCATTAGATATTCTTTTCTTAATTTACTTCTTCACTTTTCTAAATACTTATTACTTCTCAAAGCATACTCCTTAAAACTGAAATTCTATCTTCTTTTCTTAATTTACTTCTTCACTTTTCATAGGCTAACTTTCATCTACAAGCATATCTTGACAAACCGAATACAGATTCATAATTATTATATTATTACTAACATTTTGGATATTCTAACTTATATTTTAGTGCTTGCTACGAAAACTTATCATTAGATATTCTTTTCTTAATTTACTTCTTCACTTTTCATAGGCTAACTTTCATCCACAAGCATATCTTGACAAACCGAATACAGATTCATAATTATTATATTATTACTAACATTTTGGATATTCTAACTTATATTTTAGTGCTTGCTACGCAAACTTATCATTAGATATTCTTTTCTTAATTTACTTCTTCACTTTTCATAGGCTAACTTTCATCCACAAGCATATCTTGACAAACCGAATACAGATTCATAATTATTATATTATTACTAACATTTTGGATATTCTAACTTATATTTTAGTGCTTGCTACGCAAACTTATCATTAGATATTCTTTTCTTACTTTACTTCTTCACTTTTCTAAATACTTATTACTTCTCAAAGCATACTCCTTAAAACTGAAATTCTATCTTCTTTTCTTAATTTACTTCTTCACTTTTCATAGGCTAACTTTCATCCACAAGCATATCTTGACAAAACGAATACAGATTCGTAATTATTATATTATTACTAACATTTTGGATATTCTAACTTATATTTTAGTGCTTGCTACGCAAACTTATCATTAGATATTCTTTTCTTACTTTACTTCTTCACTTTTCTAAATACTTATTACTTCTCAAAGCATACTCCTTAAAACTGAAATTCTATCTTCTTTTCTTAATTTACTTCTTCACTTTTCATAGGCTAACTTTCATCCACAAGCATATCTTGACAAAACGAATACAGATTCGTAATTATTATATTATTACTAACATTTTGGATATTCTAACTTATATTTTAGTGCTTGCTACGCAAACTTATCATTAGATATTCTTTTCTTACTTTACTTCTTCACTTTTCTAAATACTTATTACTTCTCAAAGCATACTCCTTAAAACTGAAATTCTATCTTCTTTTCTTAATTTACTTCTTCACTTTTCATAGGCTAACTTTCATCCACAAGCATATCTTGACAAAACGAATACAGATTCGTAATTATTATATTATTACTAACATTTTGGATATTCTAACTTATATTTTAGTGCTTGCTACGCAAACTTATCATTAGATATTCTTTTCTTACTTTACTTCTTCACTTTTCTAAATACTTATTACTTCTCAAAGCATACTCCTTAAAACTGAAATTCTATCTTCTTTTCTTAATTTACTTCTTCACTTTTCATAGGCTAACTTTCATCCACAAGCATATCTTGACAAAACGAATACAGATTCGTAATTATTATATTATTACTAACATTTTGGATATTCTAACTTATATTTTAGTGCTTGCTACGCAAACTTATCATTAGATATTCTTTTCTTACTTTACTTCTTCACTTTTCTAAATACTTATTACTTCTCAAAGCATACTCCTTAAAACTGAAATTCTATCTTCTTTTCTTAATTTACTTCTTCACTTTTCATAGGCTAACTTTCATCCACAAGCATATCTTGACAAAACGAATACAGATTCGTAATTATTATATTATTACTAACATTTTGGATATTCTAACTTATATTTTAGTGCTTGCTACGCAAACTTATCATTAGATATTCTTTTCTTACTTTACTTCTTCACTTTTCTAAATACTTATTACTTCTCAAAGCATACTCCTTAAAACTGAAATTCTATCTTCTTTTCTTAATTTACTTCTTCACTTTTCATAGGCTAACTTTCATCTACAAGCATATCTTGACAAACCGAATACAGATTCATAATTATTATATTATTACTAACATTTTGGATATTCTAACTTATATTTTAGTGCTTGCTACGAAAACTTATCATTAGATATTCTTTTCTTAATTTACTTCTTCACTTTTCTAAATACTTATTACTTCTCAAAGCATACTCCTTAAAACTGAAATTCTATCTTCTTTTCTTAATTTACTTCTTCACTTTTCATAGGCTAACTTTCATCTACAAGCATATCTTGACAAACCGAATACAGATTCATAATTATTATATTATTACTAACATTTTGGATATTCTAACTTATATTTTAGTGCTTGCTACGAAAACTTATCATTAGATATTCTTTTCTTAATTTACTTCTTCACTTTTCTAAATACTTATTACTTCTCAAAGCATACTCCTTAAAACTGAAATTCTATCTTCTTTTCTTAATTTACTTCTTCACTTTTCATAGGCTAACTTTCATCTACAAGCATATCTTGACAAACCGAATACAGATTCATAATTATTATATTATTACTAACATTTTGGATATTCTAACTTATATTTTAGTGCTTGCTACGAAAACTTATCATTAGATATTCTTTTCTTAATTTACTTCTTCACTTTTCATAGGCTAACTTTCATCCACAAGCATATCTTGACAAACCGAATACAGATTCATAATTATTATATTATTACTAACATTTTGGATATTCTAACTTATATTTTAGTGCTTGCTACGCAAACTTATCATTAGATATTCTTTTCTTAATTTACTTCTTCACTTTTCATAGGCTAACTTTCATCCACAAGCATATCTTGACAAACCGAATACAGATTCATAATTATTATATTATTACTAACATTTTGGATATTCTAACTTATATTTTAGTGCTTGCTACGCAAACTTATCATTAGATATTCTTTTCTTACTTTACTTCTTCACTTTTCTAAATACTTATTACTTCTCAAAGCATACTCCTTAAAACTGAAATTCTATCTTCTTTTCTTAATTTACTTCTTCACTTTTCATAGGCTAACTTTCATCCACAAGCATATCTTGACAAAACGAATACAGATTCGTAATTATTATATTATTACTAACATTTTGGATATTCTAACTTATATTTTAGTGCTTGCTACGCAAACTTATCATTAGATATTCTTTTCTTACTTTACTTCTTCACTTTTCTAAATACTTATTACTTCTCAAAGCATACTCCTTAAAACTGAAATTCTATCTTCTTTTCTTAATTTACTTCTTCACTTTTCATAGGCTAACTTTCATCCACAAGCATATCTTGACAAAACGAATACAGATTCGTAATTATTATATTATTACTAACATTTTGGATATTCTAACTTATATTTTAGTGCTTGCTACGCAAACTTATCATTAGATATTCTTTTCTTACTTTACTTCTTCACTTTTCTAAATACTTATTACTTCTCAAAGCATACTCCTTAAAACTGAAATTCTATCTTCTTTTCTTAATTTACTTCTTCACTTTTCATAGGCTAACTTTCATCCACAAGCATATCTTGACAAAACGAATACAGATTCGTAATTATTATATTATTACTAACATTTTGGATATTCTAACTTATATTTTAGTGCTTGCTACGCAAACTTATCATTAGATATTCTTTTCTTACTTTACTTCTTCACTTTTCTAAATACTTATTACTTCTCAAAGCATACTCCTTAAAACTGAAATTCTATCTTCTTTTCTTAATTTACTTCTTCACTTTTCATAGGCTAACTTTCATCCACAAGCATATCTTGACAAAACGAATACAGATTCGTAATTATTATATTATTACTAACATTTTGGATATTCTAACTTATATTTTAGTGCTTGCTACGCAAACTTATCATTAGATATTCTTTTCTTACTTTACTTCTTCACTTTTCTAAATACTTATTACTTCTCAAAGCATACTCCTTAAAACTGAAATTCTATCTTCTTTTCTTAATTTACTTCTTCACTTTTCATAGGCTAACTTTCATCCACAAGCATATCTTGACAAAACGAATACAGATTCGTAATTATTATATTATTACTAACATTTTGGATATTCTAACTTATATTTTAGTGCTTGCTACGCAAACTTATCATTAGATATTCTTTTCTTACTTTACTTCTTCACTTTTCTAAATACTTATTACTTCTCAAAGCATACTCCTTAAAACTGAAATTCTATCTTCTTTTCTTAATTTACTTCTTCACTTTTCATAGGCTAACTTTCATCCACAAGCATATCTTGACAAAACGAATACAGATTCGTAATTATTATATTATTACTAACATTTTGGATATTCTAACTTATATTTTAGTGCTTGCTACGCAAACTTATCATTAGATATTCTTTTCTTACTTTACTTCTTCACTTTTCTAAATACTTATTACTTCTCAAAGCATACTCCTTAAAACTGAAATTCTATCTTCTTTTCTTAATTTACTTCTTCACTTTTCATAGGCTAACTTTCATCCACAAGCATATCTTGACAAAACGAATACAGATTCGTAATTATTATATTATTACTAACATTTTGGATATTCTAACTTATATTTTAGTGCTTGCTACGCAAACTTATCATTAGATATTCTTTTCTTACTTTACTTCTTCACTTTTCTAAATACTTATTACTTCTCAAAGCATACTCCTTAAAACTGAAATTCTATCTTCTTTTCTTAATTTACTTCTTCACTTTTCATAGGCTAACTTTCATCCACAAGCATATCTTGACAAAACGAATACAGATTCGTAATTATTATATTATTACTAACATTTTGGATATTCTAACTTATATTTTAGTGCTTGCTACGCAAACTTATCATTAGATATTCTTTTCTTACTTTACTTCTTCACTTTTCTAAATACTTATTACTTCTCAAAGCATACTCCTTAAAACTGAAATTCTATCTTCTTTTCTTAATTTACTTCTTCACTTTTCATAGGCTAACTTTCATCCACAAGCATATCTTGACAAAACGAATACAGATTCGTAATTATTATATTATTACTAACATTTTGGATATTCTAACTTATATTTTAGTGCTTGCTACGCAAACTTATCATTAGATATTCTTTTCTTACTTTACTTCTTCACTTTTCTAAATACTTATTACTTCTCAAAGCATACTCCTTAAAACTGAAATTCTATCTTCTTTTCTTAATTTACTTCTTCACTTTTCATAGGCTAACTTTCATCCACAAGCATATCTTGACAAAACGAATACAGATTCGTAATTATTATATTATTACTAACATTTTGGATATTCTAACTTATATTTTAGTGCTTGCTACGCAAACTTATCATTAGATATTCTTTTCTTACTTTACTTCTTCACTTTTCTAAATACTTATTACTTCTCAAAGCATACTCCTTAAAACTGAAATTCTATCTTCTTTTCTTAATTTACTTCTTCACTTTTCATAGGCTAACTTTCATCCACAAGCATATCTTGACAAAACGAATACAGATTCGTAATTATTATATTATTACTAACATTTTGGATATTCTAACTTATATTTTAGTGCTTGCTACGCAAACTTATCATTAGATATTCTTTTCTTACTTTACTTCTTCACTTTTCTAAATACTTATTACTTCTCAAAGCATACTCCTTAAAACTGAAATTCTATCTTCTTTTCTTAATTTACTTCTTCACTTTTCATAGGCTAACTTTCATCCACAAGCATATCTTGACAAAACGAATACAGATTCGTAATTATTATATTATTACTAACATTTTGGATATTCTAACTTATATTTTAGTGCTTGCTACGCAAACTTATCATTAGATATTCTTTTCTTACTTTACTTCTTCACTTTTCTAAATACTTATTACTTCTCAAAGCATACTCCTTAAAACTGAAATTCTATCTTCTTTTCTTAATTTACTTCTTCACTTTTCATAGGCTAACTTTCATCCACAAGCATATCTTGACAAAACGAATACAGATTCGTAATTATTATATTATTACTAACATTTTGGATATTCTAACTTATATTTTAGTGCTTGCTACGCAAACTTATCATTAGATATTCTTTTCTTACTTTACTTCTTCACTTTTCTAAATACTTATTACTTCTCAAAGCATACTCCTTAAAACTGAAATTCTATCTTCTTTTCTTAATTTACTTCTTCACTTTTCATAGGCTAACTTTCATCCACAAGCATATCTTGACAAAACGAATACAGATTCATAATTATTATATTATTACTAACATTTTGGATATTCTAACTTATATTTTAGTGCTTGCTACGCAAACTTATCATTAGATATTCTTTTCTTACTTTACTTCTTCACTTTTCTAAATACTTATTACTTCTCAAAGCATACTCCTTAAAACTGAAATTCTATCTTCTTTTCTTAATTTACTTCTTCACTTTTCATAGGCTAACTTTCATCCACAAGCATATCTTGACAAAACGAATACAGATTCGTAATTATTATATTATTACTAACATTTTTGGATATTCTAACTTATATTTTAGTGCTTGCTACGCAAACTTATCATTAGATATTCTTTTCTTACTTTACTTCTTCACTTTTCTAAATACTTATTACTTCTCAAAGCATACTCCTTAAAACTGAAATTCTATCTTCTTTTCTTAATTTACTTCTTCACTTTTCATAGGCTAACTTTCATCCACAAGCATATCTTGACAAAACGAATACAGATTCGTAATTATTATATTATTACTAACATTTTGGATATTCTAACTTATATTTTAGTGCTTGCTACGCAAACTTATCATTAGATATTCTTTTCTTACTTTACTTCTTCACTTTTCTAAATACTTATTACTTCTCAAAGCATACTCCTTAAAACTGAAATTCTATCTTCTTTTCTTAATTTACTTCTTCACTTTTCATAGGCTAACTTTCATCCACAAGCATATCTTGACAAAACGAATACAGATTCGTAATTATTATATTATTACTAACATTTTGGATATTCTAACTTATATTTTAGTGCTTGCTACGCAAACTTATCATTAGATATTCTTTTCTTACTTTACTTCTTCACTTTTCTAAATACTTATTACTTCTCAAAGCATACTCCTTAAAACTGAAATTCTATCTTCTTTTCTTAATTTACTTCTTCACTTTTCATAGGCTAACTTTCATCCACAAGCATATCTTGACAAAACGAATACAGATTCGTAATTATTATATTATTACTAACATTTTGGATATTCTAACTTATATTTTAGTGCTTGCTACGCAAACTTATCATTAGATATTCTTTTCTTACTTTACTTCTTCACTTTTCTAAATACTTATTACTTCTCAAAGCATACTCCTTAAAACTGAAATTCTATCTTCTTTTCTTAATTTACTTCTTCACTTTTCATAGGCTAACTTTCATCCACAAGCATATCTTGACAAAACGAATACAGATTCATAATTATTATATTATTACTAACATTTTGGATATTCTAACTTATATTTTAGTGCTTGCTACGCAAACTTATCATTAGATATTCTTTTTCTTACTTTACTTCTTCACTTTTCTAAATACTTATTACTTCTCAAGCATACTCCTTAAAACTGAAATTCTATCTTCTTTTCTTAATTTACTTCTTCACTTTTCATAGGCTAACTTTCATCCACAAGCATATCTTGACAAAACGAATACAGATTCGTAATTATTATATTATTACTAACATTTTGGATATTCTAACTTATATTTTAGTGCTTGCTACGCAAACTTATCATTAGATATTCTTTTCTTACTTTACTTCTTCACTTTTCTAAATACTTATTACTTCTCAAAGCATACTCCTTAAAACTGAAATTCTATCTTCTTTTCTTAATTTACTTCTTCACTTTTCATAGGCTAACTTTCATCCACAAGCATATCTTGACAAAACGAATACAGATTCGTAATTATTATATTATTACTAACATTTTGGATATTCTAACTTATATTTTAGTGCTTGCTACGCAAACTTATCATTAGATATTCTTTTCTTACTTTACTTCTTCACTTTTCTAAATACTTATTACTTCTCAAAGCATACTCCTTAAAACTGAAATTCTATCTTCTTTTCTTAATTTACTTCTTCACTTTTCATAGGCTAACTTTCATCCACAAGCATATCTTGACAAAACGAATACAGATTCATAATTATTATATTATTACTAACATTTTGGATATTCTAACTTATATTTTAGTGCTTGCTACGCAAACTTATCATTAGATATTCTTTTCTTACTTTACTTCTTCACTTTTCTAAATACTTATTACTTCTCAAAGCATACTCCTTAAAACTGAAATTCTATCTTCTTTTCTTAATTTACTTCTTCACTTTTCATAGGCTAACTTTCATCCACAAGCATATCTTGACAAAAACGAATACAGATTCGTAATTATTATATTATTACTAACATTTTGGATATTCTAACTTATATTTTAGTGCTTGCTACGCAAACTTATCATTAGATATTCTTTTCTTACTTTACTTCTTCACTTTTCTAAATACTTATTACTTCTCAAAGCATACTCCTTAAAACTGAAATTCTATCTTCTTTTCTTAATTTACTTCTTCACTTTTCATAGGCTAACTTTCATCCACAAGCATATCTTGACAAAACGAATACAGATTCATAATTATTATATTATTACTAACATTTTGGATATTCTAACTTATATTTTAGTGCTTGCTACGCAAAACTTATCATTAGATATTCTTTTCTTACTTTACTTCTTCACTTTTCTAAATACTTATTACTTCTCAAAGCATACTCCTTAAAACTGAAATTCTATCTTCTTTTCTTAATTTACTTCTTCACTTTTCATAGGCTAACTTTCATCCACAAGCATATCTTGACAAAACGAATACAGATTCGTAATTATTATATTATTACTAACATTTTGGATATTCTAACTTATATTTTAGTGCTTGCTACGCAAACTTATCATTAGATATTCTTTTCTTACTTTACTTCTTCACTTTTCTAAATACTTATTACTTCTCAAAGCATACTCCTTAAAACTGAAATTCTATCTTCTTTTCTTAATTTACTTCTTCACTTTTCATAGGCTAACTTTCATCCACAAGCATATCTTGACAAAACGAATACAGATTCGTAATTATTATATTATTACTAACATTTTGGATATTCTAACTTATATTTTAGTGCTTGCTACGCAAACTTATCATTAGATATTCTTTTCTTACTTTACTTCTTCACTTTTCTAAATACTTATTACTTCTCAAAGCATACTCCTTAAAACTGAAATTCTATCTTCTTTTCTTAATTTACTTCTTCACTTTTCATAGGCTAACTTTCATCCACAAGCATATCTTGACAAAACGAATACAGATTCATAATTATTATATTATTACTAACATTTTGGATATTCTAACTTATATTTTAGTGCTTGCTACGCAAACTTATCATTAGATATTCTTTTCTTACTTTACTTCTTCACTTTTCTAAATACTTATTACTTCTCAAAGCATACTCCTTAAAACTGAAATTCTATCTTCTTTTCTTAATTTACTTCTTCACTTTTCATAGGCTAACTTTCATCCACAAGCATATCTTGACAAAACGAATACAGATTCGTAATTATTATATTATTACTAACATTTTGGATATTCTAACTTATATTTTAGTGCTTGCTACGCAAACTTATCATTAGATATTCTTTTCTTACTTTACTTCTTCACTTTTCTAAATACTTATTACTTCTCAAAGCATACTCCTTAAAACTGAAATTCTATCTTCTTTTCTTAATTTACTTCTTCACTTTTCATAGGCTAACTTTCATCCACAAGCATATCTTGACAAAACGAATACAGATTCATAATTATTATATTATTACTAACATTTTGGATATTCTAACTTATATTTTAGTGCTTGCTACGAAAACTTATCATTAGATATTCTTTTCTTACTTTACTTCTTCACTTTTCTAAATACTTATTACTTCTCAAAGCATACTCCTTAAAACTGAAATTCTATCTTCTTTTCTTAATTTACTTCTTCACTTTTCATAGGCTAACTTTCATCCACAAGCATATCTTGACAAAACGAATACAGATTCGTAATTATTATATTATTACTAACATTTTGGATATTCTAACTTATATTTTAGTGCTTGCTACGCAAACTTATCATTAGATATTCTTTTCTTACTTTACTTCTTCACTTTTCTAAATACTTATTACTTCTCAAAGCATACTCCTTAAAACTGAAATTCTATCTTCTTTTCTTAATTTACTTCTTCACTTTTCATAGGCTAACTTTCATCCACAAGCATATCTTGACAAAACGAATACAGATTCGTAATTATTATATTATTACTAACATTTTGGATATTCTAACTTATATTTTAGTGCTTGCTACGCAAACTTATCATTAGATATTCTTTTCTTACTTTACTTCTTCACTTTTCTAAATACTTATTACTTCTCAAAGCATACTCCTTAAAACTGAAATTCTATCTTCTTTTCTTAATTTACTTCTTCACTTTTCATAGGCTAACTTTCATCCACAAGCATATCTTGACAAAACGAATACAGATTCGTAATTATTATATTATTACTAACATTTTGGATATTCTAACTTATATTTTAGTGCTTGCTACGCAAACTTATCATTAGATATTCTTTTCTTACTTTACTTCTTCACTTTTCTAAATACTTATTACTTCTCAAAGCATACTCCTTAAAACTGAAATTCTATCTTCTTTTCTTAATTTACTTCTTCACTTTTCATAGGCTAACTTTCATCCACAAGCATATCTTGACAAAACGAATACAGATTCATAATTATTATATTATTACTAACATTTTGGATATTCTAACTTATATTTTAGTGCTTGCTACGCAAACTTATCATTAGATATTCTTTTCTTACTTTACTTCTTCACTTTTCTAAATACTTATTACTTCTCAAAGCATACTCCTTAAAACTGAAATTCTATCTTCTTTTCTTAATTTACTTCTTCACTTTTCATAGGCTAACTTTCATCCACAAGCATATCTTGACAAAACGAATACAGATTCGTAATTATTATATTATTACTAACATTTTGGATATTCTAACTTATATTTTAGTGCTTGCTACGCAAACTTATCATTAGATATTCTTTTCTTACTTTACTTCTTCACTTTTCTAAATACTTATTACTTCTCAAAGCATACTCCTTAAAACTGAAATTCTATCTTCTTTTCTTAATTTACTTCTTCACTTTTCATAGGCTAACTTTCATCCACAAGCATATCTTGACAAAACGAATACAGATTCATAATTATTATATTATTACTAACATTTTGGATATTCTAACTTATATTTTAGTGCTTGCTACGAAAACTTATCATTAGATATTCTTTTCTTACTTTACTTCTTCACTTTTCTAAATACTTATTACTTCTCAAAGCATACTCCTTAAAACTGAAATTCTATCTTCTTTTCTTAATTTACTTCTTCACTTTTCATAGGCTAACTTTCATCCACAAGCATATCTTGACAAAACGAATACAGATTCGTAATTATTATATTATTACTAACATTTTGGATATTCTAACTTATATTTTAGTGCTTGCTACGCAAACTTATCATTAGATATTCTTTTCTTACTTTACTTCTTCACTTTTCTAAATACTTATTACTTCTCAAAGCATACTCCTTAAAACTGAAATTCTATCTTCTTTTCTTAATTTACTTCTTCACTTTTCATAGGCTAACTTTCATCCACAAGCATATCTTGACAAAACGAATACAGATTCGTAATTATTATATTATTACTAACATTTTGGATATTCTAACTTATATTTTAGTGCTTGCTACGCAAACTTATCATTAGATATTCTTTTCTTACTTTACTTCTTCACTTTTCTAAATACTTATTACTTCTCAAAGCATACTCCTTAAAACTGAAATTCTATCTTCTTTTCTTAATTTACTTCTTCACTTTTCATAGGCTAACTTTCATCCACAAGCATATCTTGACAAAACGAATACAGATTCATAATTATTATATTATTACTAACATTTTGGATATTCTAACTTATATTTTAGTGCTTGCTACGAAAACTTATCATTAGATATTCTTTTCTTACTTTACTTCTTCACTTTTCTAAATACTTATTACTTCTCAAAGCATACTCCTTAAAACTGAAATTCTATCTTCTTTTCTTAATTTACTTCTTCACTTTTCATAGGCTAACTTTCATCCACAAGCATATCTTGACAAAACGAATACAGATTCATAATTATTATATTATTACTAACATTTTGGATATTCTAACTTATATTTTAGTGCTTGCTACGCAAACTTATCATTAGATATTCTTTTCTTACTTTACTTCTTCACTTTTCTAAATACTTATTACTTCTCAAAGCATACTCCTTAAAACTGAAATTCTATCTTCTTTTCTTAATTTACTTCTTCACTTTTCATAGGCTAACTTTCATCTACAAGCATATCTTGACAAACCGAATACAGATTCATAATTATTATATTATTACTAACATTTTGGATATTCTAACTTATATTTTAGTGCTTGCTACGAAAACTTATCATTAGATATTCTTTTCTTAATTTACTTCTTCACTTTTCTAAATACTTATTACTTCTCAAAGCATACTCCTTAAAACTGAAATTCTATCTTCTTTTCTTAATTTACTTCTTCACTTTTCATAGGCTAACTTTCATCTACAAGCATATCTTGACAAACCGAATACAGATTCATAATTATTATATTATTACTAACATTTTGGATATTCTAACTTATATTTTAGTGCTTGCTACGAAAACTTATCATTAGATATTCTTTTCTTAATTTACTTCTTCACTTTTCATAGGCTAACTTTCATCCACAAGCATATCTTGACAAACCGAATACAGATTCATAATTATTATATTATTACTAACATTTTGGATATTCTAACTTATATTTTAGTGCTTGCTACGAAAACTTATCATTAGATATTCTTTTCTTACTTTACTTCTTCACTTTTCTAAATACTTATTACTTCTCAAAGCATACTCCTTAAAACTGAAATTCTATCTTCTTTTCTTAATTTACTTCTTCACTTTTCATAGGCTAACTTTCATCCACAAGCATATCTTGACAAAACGAATACAGATTCATAATTATTATATTATTACTAACATTTTGGATATTCTAACTATATTTTAGTGCTTGCTACGCAAACTTATCATTAGATATTCTTTTCTTACTTTACTTCTTCACTTTTCTAAATACTTATTACTTCTCAAAGCATACTCCTTAAAACTGAAATTCTATCTTCTTTTCTTAATTTACTTCTTCACTTTTCATAGGCTAACTTTCATCTACAAGCATATCTTGACAAACCGAATACAGATTCATAATTATTATATTATTACTAACATTTTGGATATTCTAACTTATATTTTAGTGCTTGCTACGAAAACTTATCATTAGATATTCTTTTCTTAATTTACTTCTTCACTTTTCTAAATACTTATTACTTCTCAAAGCATACTCCTTAAAACTGAAATTCTATCTTCTTTTCTTAATTTACTTCTTCACTTTTCATAGGCTAACTTTCATCTACAAGCATATCTTGACAAACCGAATACAGATTCATAATTATTATATTATTACTAACATTTTGGATATTCTAACTTATATTTTAGTGCTTGCTACGAAAACTTATCATTAGATATTCTTTTCTTAATTTACTTCTTCACTTTTCATAGGCTAACTTTCATCCACAAGCATATCTTGACAAACCGAATACAGATTCATAATTATTATATTATTACTAACATTTTGGATATTCTAACTTATATTTTAGTGCTTGCTACGAAAACTTATCATTAGATATTCTTTTCTTACTTTACTTCTTCACTTTTCTAAATACTTATTACTTCTCAAAGCATACTCCTTAAAACTGAAATTCTATCTTCTTTTCTTAATTTACTTCTTCACTTTTCATAGGCTAACTTTCATCTACAAGCATATCTTGACAAACCGAATACAGATTCATAATTATTATATTATTACTAACATTTTGGATATTCTAACTTATATTTTAGTGCTTGCTACGAAAACTTATCATTAGATATTCTTTTCTTAATTTACTTCTTCACTTTTCTAAATACTTATTACTTCTCAAAGCATACTCCTTAAAACTGAAATTCTATCTTCTTTTCTTAATTTACTTCTTCACTTTTCATAGGCTAACTTTCATCTACAAGCATATCTTGACAAACCGAATACAGATTCATAATTATTATATTATTACTAACATTTTGGATATTCTAACTTATATTTTAGTGCTTGCTACGAAAACTTATCATTAGATATTCTTTTCTTAATTTACTTCTTCACTTTTCATAGGCTAACTTTCATCCACAAGCATATCTTGACAAACCGAATACAGATTCATAATTATTATATTATTACTAACATTTTGGATATTCTAACTTATATTTTAGTGCTTGCTACGAAAACTTATCATTAGATATTCTTTTCTTACTTTACTTCTTCACTTTTCTAAATACTTATTACTTCTCAAAGCATACTCCTTAAAACTGAAATTCTATCTTCTTTTCTTAATTTACTTCTTCACTTTTCATAGGCTAACTTTCATCCACAAGCATATCTTGACAAAACGAATACAGATTCATAATTATTATATTATTACTAACATTTTGGATATTCTAACTTATATTTTAGTGCTTGCTACGCAAACTTATCATTAGATATTCTTTTCTTACTTTACTTCTTCACTTTTCTAAATACTTATTACTTCTCAAAGCATACTCCTTAAAACTGAAATTCTATCTTCTTTTCTTAATTTACTTCTTCACTTTTCATAGGCTAACTTTCATCTACAAGCATATCTTGACAAACCGAATACAGATTCATAATTATTATATTATTACTAACATTTTGGATATTCTAACTTATATTTTAGTGCTTGCTACGAAAACTTATCATTAGATATTCTTTTCTTAATTTACTTCTTCACTTTTCTAAATACTTATTACTTCTCAAAGCATACTCCTTAAAACTGAAATTCTATCTTCTTTTCTTAATTTACTTCTTCACTTTTCATAGGCTAACTTTCATCTACAAGCATATCTTGACAAACCGAATACAGATTCATAATTATTATATTATTACTAACATTTTGGATATTCTAACTTATATTTTAGTGCTTGCTACGAAAACTTATCATTAGATATTCTTTTCTTAATTTACTTCTTCACTTTTCATAGGCTAACTTTCATCCACAAGCATATCTTGACAAACCGAATACAGATTCATAATTATTATATTATTACTAACATTTTGGATATTCTAACTTATATTTTAGTGCTTGCTACGCAAACTTATCATTAGATATTCTTTTCTTACTTTACTTCTTCACTTTTCTATAGGCTAACTTTCATCTACAAGCATATCTTGACAAACCGAATACAGATTCGTAATTATTATAATATTACTAACATTTTGGATATTCTAACTTATATTTTAGTGCTTGCTACGAAAACTTATCATTAGATATTCTTTTCTTACTTTACTTCTTCACTTTTCTATAGGCTAACTTTCATCTACAAGCATATCTTGACAAACCGAATACAGATTCGTAATTATTATAATATTACTAACATTTTGGATATTCTAACTTATATTTTAGTGCTTGCTACGAAAACTTATCATTAGATATTCTTTTCTTACTTTACTTCTTCACTTTTCTATAGGCTAACTTTCATCTACAAGCATATCTTGACAAACCGAATACAGATTCGTAATTATTATAATATTACTAACATTTTGGATATTCTAACTTATATTTTAGTGCTTGCTACGAAAACTTATCATTAGATATTCTTTTCTTACTTTACTTCTTCACTTTTCTATAGGCTAACTTTCATCTACAAGCATATCTTGACAAACCGAATACAGATTCGTAATTATTATAATATTACTAACATTTTGGATATTCTAACTTATATTTTAGTGCTTGCTACGAAAACTTATCATTAGATATTCTTTTCTTACTTTACTTCTTCACTTTTCTATAGGCTAACTTTCATCTACAAGCATATCTTGACAAACCGAATACAGATTCGTAATTATTATAATATTACTAACATTTTGGATATTCTAACTTATATTTTAGTGCTTGCTACGAAAACTTATCATTAGATATTCTTTTCTTACTTTACTTCTTCACTTTTCTATAGGCTAACTTTCATCTACAAGCATATCTTGACAAACCGAATACAGATTCGTAATTATTATATTATTACTAACATTTTGGATATTCTAACTTATATTTTAGTGCTTGCTACGCAAACTTATCATTAGATATTCTTTTCTTACTTTACTTCTTCACTTTTCTATAGGCTAACTTTCATCTACAAGCATATCTTGACAAACCGAATACAGATTCGTAATTATTATAATATTACTAACATTTTGGATATTCTAACTTATATTTTAGTGCTTGCTACGAAAACTTATCATTAGATATTCTTTTCTTACTTTACTTCTTCACTTTTCTATAGGCTAACTTTCATCTACAAGCATATCTTGACAAACCGAATACAGATTCGTAATTATTATAATATTACTAACATTTTGGATATTCTAACTTATATTTTAGTGCTTGCTACGAAAACTTATCATTAGATATTCTTTTCTTACTTTACTTCTTCACTTTTCTATAGGCTAACTTTCATCTACAAGCATATCTTGACAAACCGAATACAGATTCGTAATTATTATAATATTACTAACATTTTGGATATTCTAACTTATATTTTAGTGCTTGCTACGAAAACTTATCATTAGATATTCTTTTCTTACTTTACTTCTTCACTTTTCTATAGGCTAACTTTCATCTACAAGCATATCTTGACAAACCGAATACAGATTCGTAATTATTATAATATTACTAACATTTTGGATATTCTAACTTATATTTTAGTGCTTGCTACGAAAACTTATCATTAGATATTCTTTTCTTACTTTACTTCTTCACTTTTCTATAGGCTAACTTTCATCTACAAGCATATCTTGACAAACCGAATACAGATTCGTAATTATTATAATATTACTAACATTTTGGATATTCTAACTTATATTTTAGTGCTTGCTACGAAAACTTATCATTAGATATTCTTTTCTTACTTTACTTCTTCACTTTTCTATAGGCTAACTTTCATCTACAAGCATATCTTGACAAACCGAATACAGATTCGTAATTATTATAATATTACTAACATTTTGGATATTCTAACTTATATTTTAGTGCTTGCTACGAAAACTTATCATTAGATATTCTTTTCTTAATTTACTTCTTCACTTTTCATAGGCTAACTTTCATCCACAAGCATATCTTGACAAACCGAATACAGATTCATAATTATTATATTATTACTAACATTTTGGATATTCTAACTTATATTTTAGTGCTTGCTACGAAAACTTATCATTAGATATTCTTTTCTTACTTTACTTCTTCACTTTTCTATAGGCTAACTTTCATCTACAAGCATATCTTGACAAACCGAATACAGATTCGTAATTATTATAATATTACTAACATTTTGGATATTCTAACTTATATTTTAGTGCTTGCTACGAAAACTTATCATTAGATATTCTTTTCTTACTTTACTTCTTCACTTTTCTATAGGCTAACTTTCATCTACAAGCATATCTTGACAAACCGAATACAGATTCGTAATTATTATAATATTACTAACATTTTGGATATTCTAACTTATATTTTAGTGCTTGCTACGAAAACTTATCATTAGATATTCTTTTCTTACTTTACTTCTTCACTTTTCTATAGGCTACTTTCATCTACAAGCATATCTTGACAAACCGAATACAGATTCGTAATTATTATATTATTACTAACATTTTGGATATTCTAACTTATATTTTAGTGCTTGCTACGCAAACTTATCATTAGATATTCTTTTCTTACTTTACTTCTTCACTTTTCTATAGGCTAACTTTCATCTACAAGCATATCTTGACAAACCGAATACAGATTCGTAATTATTATAATATTACTAACATTTTGGATATTCTAACTTATATTTTAGTGCTTGCTACGAAAACTTATCATTAGATATTCTTTTCTTACTTTACTTCTTCACTTTTCTATAGGCTAACTTTCATCTACAAGCATATCTTGACAAACCGAATACAGATTCGTAATTATTATAATATTACTAACATTTTGGATATTCTAACTTATATTTTAGTGCTTGCTACGAAAACTTATCATTAGATATTCTTTTCTTACTTTACTTCTTCACTTTTCTATAGGCTAACTTTCATCTACAAGCATATCTTGACAAACCGAATACAGATTCGTAATTATTATAATATTACTAACATTTTGGATATTCTAACTTATATTTTAGTGCTTGCTACGAAAACTTATCATTAGATATTCTTTTCTTACTTTACTTCTTCACTTTTCTATAGGCTAACTTTCATCTACAAGCATATCTTGACAAACCGAATACAGATTCGTAATTATTATAATATTACTAACATTTTGGATATTCTAACTTATATTTTAGTGCTTGCTACGAAAACTTATCATTAGATATTCTTTTCTTACTTTACTTCTTCACTTTTCTATAGGCTAACTTTCATCTACAAGCATATCTTGACAAACCGAATACAGATTCGTAATTATTATAATATTACTAACATTTTGGATATTCTAACTTATATTTTAGTGCTTGCTACGAAAACTTATCATTAGATATTCTTTTCTT
>CAMPDV010006176.1:0-21310 GCA_946699065.1 Loxodes magnus | reverse complement strand
AAGTTAGATTTCTAAGAAAAGTGAGGAAGAAAAGTAAGAAAAAGAGTCTGAAGATCAATAAGTAATTGTATCAAATACTAGAAGATAGATTTCTAAGAAAAGTGAGGAAGAAAAGTAAGAAAAAGAGTCTGAAGATCAATAAGTAATTGTATCAAATACTAGAAGTTAGATTTCTAAGAAAAGTGAGGAAGAAAAGTAAGAAAAAGAGTCTGAAGATCAATAAGTAATTGTATTAAATACTAGAAGATAGATTTCTAAGAAAAAGAGTCTGAAGATCAATAAGTAATTGTATTAAATACTAGAAGTTAGATTTCTAAGAAAAGTGAGGAAGAAAAGTAAGAAAAAGAGTCTGAAGATCAATAAGTAATTGTATCAAATACTAGAAGTTAGATTTCTAAGAAAAGTGAGGAAGAAAAGTAAGAAAAAGAGTCTGAAGATCAATAAGTAATTGTATCAAATACTAGAAGTTAGATTTCTAAGAAAAGTGAGGAAGAAAAGTAAGAAAAAGAGTCTGAAGATCAATAAGTAATTGTATTAAATACTAGAAGTTAGATTTCTAAGAAAAGTGAGGAAGAAAAGTAAGAAAAAGAGTCTGAAGATCAATAAGTAATTGTATCAAATACTAGAAGTTAGATTTCTAAGAAAAGTGAGGAAGAAAAGTAAGAAAAAGAGTCTGAAGATCAATAATTAATTGTATCAAATACTAGAAGCTAGATTTCTAAGAAAAGTGAGGAAGAAAAGTAAGAAAAAGAGTCTGAAGATCAATAAGTAATTGTATTAAATACTAGAAGCTAGATTTCTAAGAAAAGTGAGGAAGAAAAGTAAGAAAAAGAGTCTGAAGATCAATAAGTAATTGTATCAAATACTAGAAGTTAGATTTCTAAGAAAAGTGAGGAAGAAAAGTAAGAAAAAGAGTCTGAAGATCAATAAGTAATTGTATCAAATACTAGAAGTTAGATTTCTAAGAAAAGTGAGGAAGAAAAGTAAGAAAAAGAGTCTGAAGATCAATAAGTAATTGTATTAAATACTAGAAGTTAGATTTCTAAGAAAAGTGAGGAAGAAAAGTAAGAAAAAGAGTCTGAAGATCAATAAGTAATTGTATCAAATACTAGAAGATAGATTTCTAAGAAAAGTGAGGAAGAAAAGTAAGAAAAAGAGTCTGAAGATCAATAAGTAATTGTATTAAATACTAGAAGTTAGATTTCTAAGAAAAGTGAGGAAGAAAAGTAAGAAAAAGAGTCTGAAGATCAATAAGTAATTGTATTAAATACTAGAAGTTAGATTTCTAAGAAAAGTGAGGAAGAAAAGTAAGAAAAAGAGTCTGAAGATCAATAAGTAATTGTATCAAATACTAGAAGTTAGATTTCTAAGAAAAGTGAGGAAGAAAAGTAAGAAAAAGAGTCTGAAGATCAATAAGTAATTGTATCAAATACTAGAAGTTAGATTTCTAAGAAAAGTGAGGAAGAAAAGTAAGAAAAAGAGTCTGAAGATCAATAAGTAATTGTATCAAATACTAGAAGATAGATTTCTAAGAAAAGTGAGGAAGAAAAGTAAGAAAAAGAGTCTGAAGATCAATAAGTAATTGTATCAAATACTAGAAGTTAGATTTCTAAGAAAAGTGAGGAAGAAAAGTAAGAAAAAGAGTCTGAAGATCAATAAGTAATTGTATTAAATACTAGAAGATAGATTTCTAAGAAAAGTGAGGAAGAAAAGTAAGAAAAAGAGTCTGAAGATCAATAAGTAATTGTATCAAATACTAGAAGTTAGATTTCTAAGAAAAGTGAGGAAGAAAAGTAAGAAAAAGAGTCTGAAGATCAATAAGTAATTGTATCAAATACTAGAAGTTAGATTTCTAAGAAAAGTGAGGAAGAAAAGTAAGAAAAAGAGTCTGAAGATCAATAAGTAATTGTATTAAATACTAGAAGTTAGATTTCTAAGAAAAGTGAGGAAGAAAAGTAAGAAAAAGAGTCTGAAGATCAATAAGTAATTGTATCAAATACTAGAAGATAGATTTCTAAGAAAAGTGAGGAAGAAAAGTAAGAAAAAGAGTCTGAAGATCAATAAGTAATTGTATCAAATACTAGAAGTTAGATTTCTAAGAAAAGTGAGGAAGAAAAGTAAGAAAAAGAGTCTGAAGATCAATAAGTAATTGTATCAAATACTAGAAGTTAGATTTCTAAGAAAAGTGAGGAAGAAAAGTAAGAAAAAGAGTCTGAAGATCAATAAGTAATTGTATCAAATACTAGAAGATAGATTTCTAAGAAAAGTGAGGAAGAAAAGTAAGAAAAAGAGTCTGAAGATCAATAAGTAATTGTATCAAATACTAGAAGTTAGATTTCTAAGAAAAGTGAGGAAGAAAAGTAAGAAAAAGAGTCTGAAGATCAATAAGTAATTGTATCAAATACTAGAAGATAGATTTCTAAGAAAAAGAGTCTGAAGATCAATAAGTAATTGTATCAAATACTAGAAGTTAGATTTCTAAGAAAAGTGAGGAAGAAAAGTAAGAAAAAGAGTCTGAAGATCAATAAGTAATTGTATCAAATACTAGAAGTTAGATTTCTAAGAAAAGTGAGGAAGAAAAGTAAGAAAAAGAGTCTGAAGATCAATAAGTAATTGTATCAAATACTAGAAGTTAGATTTCTAAGAAAAGTGAGGAAGAAAAGTAAGAAAAAGAGTCTGAAGATCAATAAGTAATTGTATCAAATACTAGAAGTTAGATTTCTAAGAAAAGTGAGGAAGAAAAGTAAGAAAAAGAGTCTGAAGATCAATAAGTAATTGTATCAAATACTAGAAGTTAGATTTCTAAGAAAAGTGAGGAAGAAAAGTAAGAAAAAGAGTCTGAAGATCAATAAGTAATTGTATCAAATACTAGAAGTTAGATTTCTAAGAAAAGTGAGGAAGAAAAGTAAGAAAAAGAGTCTGAAGATCAATAAGTAATTGTATCAAATACTAGAAGTTAGATTTCTAAGAAAAGTGAGGAAGAAAAGTAAGAAAAAGAGTCTGAAGATCAATAAGTAATTGTATCAAATACTAGAAGTTAGATTTCTAAGAAAAGTGAGGAAGAAAAGTAAGAAAAAGAGTCTGAAGATCAATAAGTAATTGTATCAAATACTAGAAGTTAGATTTCTAAGAAAAGTGAGGAAGAAAAGTAAGAAAAAGAGTCTGAAGATCAATAAGTAATTGTATCAAATACTAGAAGTTAGATTTCTAAGAAAAGTGAGGAAGAAAAGTAAGAAAAAGAGTCTGAAGATCAATAAGTAATTGTATCAAATACTAGAAGTTAGATTTCTAAGAAAAGTGAGGAAGAAAAGTAAGAAAAAGAGTCTGAAGATCAATAAGTAATTGTATCAAATACTAGAAGTTAGATTTCTAAGAAAAGTGAGGAAGAAAAGTAAGAAAAAGAGTCTGAAGATCAATAAGTAATTGTATCAAATACTAGAAGTTAGATTTCTAAGAAAAGTGAGGAAGAAAAGTAAGAAAAAGAGTCTGAAGATCAATAAGTAATTGTATCAAATACTAGAAGTTAGATTTCTAAGAAAAGTGAGGAAGAAAAGTAAGAAAAAGAGTCTGAAGATCAATAAGTAATTGTATTAAATACTAGAAGTTAGATTTCTAAGAAAAGTGAGGAAGAAAAGTAAGAAAAAGAGTCTGAAGATCAATAAGTAATTGTATCAAATACTAGAAGTTAGATTTCTAAGAAAAGTGAGGAAGAAAAGTAAGAAAAAGAGTCTGAAGATCAATAAGTAATTGTATCAAATACTAGAAGTTAGATTTCTAAGAAAAGTGAGGAAGAAAAGTAAGAAAAAGAGTCTGAAGATCAATAAGTAATTGTATCAAATACTAGAAGTTAGATTTCTAAGAAAAGTGAGGAAGAAAAGTAAGAAAAAGAGTCTGAAGATCAATAAGTAATTGTATCAAATACTAGAAGTTAGATTTCTAAGAAAAGTGAGGAAGAAAAGTAAGAAAAAGAGTCTGAAGATCAATAAGTAATTGTATCAAATACTAGAAGTTAGATTTCTAAGAAAAGTGAGGAAGAAAAGTAAGAAAAAGAGTCTGAAGATCAATGAGTAATTGTATCAAATACTAGAAGTTAGATTTCTAAGAAAAGTGAGGAAGAAAAGTAAGAAAAAGAGTCTGAAGATCAATAAGTAATTGTATCAAATACTAGAAGTTAGATTTCTAAGAAAAGTGAGGAAGAAAAGTAAGAAAAAGAGTCTGAAAATCAATAAGTAATTGTATCAAATACTAGAAGTTAGATTTCTAAGAAAAGTGAGGAAGAAAAGTAAGAAAAAGAGTCTGAAGATCAATAAGTAATTGTATTAAATACTAGAAGTTAGATTTCTAAGAAAAGTGAGGAAGAAAAGTAAGAAAAAGAGTCTGAAGATCAATAAGTAATTGTATCAAATACTAGAAGTTAGATTTCTAAGAAAAGTGAGGAAGAAAAGTAAGAAAAAGAGTCTGAAGATCAATAAGTAATTGTATCAAATACTAGAAGTTAGATTTCTAAGAAAAGTGAGGAAGAAAAGTAAGAAAAAGAGTCTGAAGATCAATAAGTAATTGTATCAAATACTAGAAGTTAGATTTCTAAGAAAAGTGAGGAAGAAAAGTAAGAAAAAGAGTCTGAAGATCAATAAGTAATTGTATCAAATACTAGAAGTTAGATTTCTAAGAAAAGTGAGGAAGAAAAGTAAGAAAAAGAGTCTGAAGATCAATAAGTAATTGTATCAAATACTAGAAGTTAGATTTCTAAGAAAAGTGAGGAAGAAAAGTAAGAAAAAGAGTCTGAAGATCAATAAGTAATTGTATCAAATACTAGAAGATAGATTTCTAAGAAAAAGAGTCTGAAGATCAATAAGTAATTGTATCAAATACTAGAAGTTAGATTTCTAAGAAAAGTGAGGAAGAAAAGTAAGAAAAAGAGTCTGAAGATCAATAAGTAATTGTATCAAATACTAGAAGTTAGATTTCTAAGAAAAGTGAGGAAGAAAAGTAAGAAAAAGAGTCTGAAGATCAATAAGTAATTGTATCAAATACTAGAAGTTAGATTTCTAAGAAAAGTGAGGAAGAAAAGTAAGAAAAAGAGTCTGAAGATCAATAAGTAATTGTATCAAATACTAGAAGTTAGATTTCTAAGAAAAGTGAGGAAGAAAAGTAAGAAAAAGAGTCTGAAGATCAATAAGTAATTGTATCAAATACTAGAAGTTAGATTTCTAAGAAAAGTGAGGAAGAAAAGTAAGAAAAAGAGTCTGAAGATCAATAAGTAATTGTATCAAATACTAGAAGTTAGATTTCTAAGAAAAGTGAGGAAGAAAAGTAAGAAAAAGAGTCTGAAGATCAATAAGTAATTGTATCAAATACTAGAAGTTAGATTTCTAAGAAAAGTGAGGAAGAAAAGTAAGAAAAAGAGTCTGAAAATCAATAAGTAATTGTATCAAATACTAGAAGTTAGATTTCTAAGAAAAGTGAGGAAGAAAAGTAAGAAAAAGAGTCTGAAGATCAATAAGTAATTGTATCAAATACTAGAAGTTAGATTTCTAAGAAAAGTGAGGAAGAAAAGTAAGAAAAAGAGTCTGAAGATCAATAAGTAATTGTATCAAATACTAGAAGTTAGATTTCTAAGAAAAGTGAGGAAGAAAAGTAAGAAAAAGAGTCTGAAGATCAATAAGTAATTGTATCAAATACTAGAAGTTAGATTTCTAAGAAAAGTGAGGAAGAAAAGTAAGAAAAAGAGTCTGAAGATCAATAAGTAATTGTATTAAATACTAGAAGTTAGATTTCTAAGAAAAGTGAGGAAGAAAAGTAAGAAAAAGAGTCTGAAGATCAATAAGTAATTGTATTAAATACTAGAAGTTAGATTTCTAAGAAAAGTGAGGAAGAAAAGTAAGAAAAAGAGTCTGAAGATCAATAAGTAATTGTATCAAATACTAGAAGTTAGATTTCTAAGAAAAGTGAGGAAGAAAAGTAAGAAAAAGAGTCTGAAGATCAATAAGTAATTGTATCAAATACTAGAAGTTAGATTTCTAAGAAAAGTGAGGAAGAAAAGTAAGAAAAAGAGTCTGAAGATCAATAAGTAATTGTATCAAATACTAGAAGTTAGATTTCTAAGAAAAGTGAGGAAGAAAAGTAAGAAAAAGAGTCTGAAGATCAATAAGTAATTGTATCAAATACTAGAAGTTAGATTTCTAAGAAAAGTGAGGAAGAAAAGTAAGAAAAAGAGTCTGAAGATCAATAAGTAATTGTATCAAATACTAGAAGTTAGATTTCTAAGAAAAGTGAGGAAGAAAAGTAAGAAAAAGAGTCTGAAGATCAATAAGTAATTGTATCAAATACTAGAAGTTAGATTTCTAAGAAAAGTGAGGAAGAAAAGTAAGAAAAAGAGTCTGAAGATCAATAAGTAATTGTATCAAATACTAGAAGTTAGATTTCTAAGAAAAGTGAGGAAGAAAAGTAAGAAAAAGAGTCTGAAGATCAATAAGTAATTGTATCAAATACTAGAAGATAGATTTCTAAGAAAAGTGAGGAAGAAAAGTAAGAAAAAGAGTCTGAAGATCAATAAGTAATTGTATCAAATACTAGAAGTTAGATTTCTAAGAAAAGTGAGGAAGAAAAGTAAGAAAAAGAGTCTGAAGATCAATAAGTAATTGTATTAAATACTAGAAGTTAGATTTCTAAGAAAAGTGAGGAAGAAAAGTAAGAAAAAGAGTCTGAAGATCAATAAGTAATTGTATTAAATACTAGAAGTTAGATTTCTAAGAAAAGTGAGGAAGAAAAGTAAGAAAAAGAGTCTGAAGATCAATAAGTAATTGTATTAAATACTAGAAGTTAGATTTCTAAGAAAAGTGAAAAAGAAAAGTAAGAAAAAGAGTCTGAAGATCAATAAGTAATTGTATCAAATACTAGAAGATAGATTTCTAAGAAAAGTGAGGAAGAAAAGTAAGAAAAAGAGTCTGAAGATCAATAAGTAATTGTATCAAATACTAGAAGTTAGATTTCTAAGAAAAGTGAGGAAGAAAAGTAAGAAAAAGAGTCTGAAGATCAATAAGTAATTGTATCAAATACTAGAAGATAGATTTCTAAGAAAAGTGAGGAAGAAAAGTAAGAAAAAGAGTCTGAAGATCAATAAGTAATTGTATCAAATACTAGAAGTTAGATTTCTAAGAAAAGTGAGGAAGAAAAGTAAGAAAAAGAGTCTGAAGATCAATAAGTAATTGTATCAAATACTAGAAGTTAGATTTCTAAGAAAAGTGAGGAAGAAAAGTAAGAAAAAGAGTCTGAAGATCAATAAGTAATTGTATCAAATACTAGAAGTTAGATTTCTAAGAAAAGTGAGGAAGAAAAGTAAGAAAAAGAGTCTGAAGATCAATAAGTAATTGTATCAAATACTAGAAGTTAGATTTCTAAGAAAAGTGAGGAAGAAAAGTAAGAAAAAGAGTCTGAAGATCAATAAGTAATTGTATCAAATACTAGAAGTTAGATTTCTAAGAAAAGTGAGGAAGAAAAGTAAGAAAAAGAGTCTGAAGAAAATAATTGAAAGTATCTTTAAATAGGATTTCTAAGAAAAGTGAGGAAGAAAAGTAAGAAAAAGAGTCTGAAGATCAATAAGTAATTGTATTAAATACTAGAAGATAGATTTCTAAGAAAAGTGAGGAAGAAAAGTAAGAAAAAGAGTCTGAAGATCAATAAGTAATTGTATCAAATACTAGAAGATAGATTTCTAAGAAAAGTGAGGAAGAAAAGTAAGAAAAAGAGTCTGAAGATCAATAAGTAATTGTATCAAATACTAGAAGTTAGATTTCTAAGAAAAGTGAGGAAGAAAAGTAAGAAAAAGAGTCTGAAGATCAATGAGTAATTGTATCAAATACTAGAAGTTAGATTTCTAAGAAAAGTGAGGAAGAAAAGTAAGAAAAAGAGTCTGAAGATCAATAAGTAATTGTATTAAATACTAGAAGTTAGATTTCTAAGAAAAGTGAGGAAGAAAAGTAAGAAAAAGAGTCTGAAGATCAATAAGTAATTGTATTAAATACTAGAAGTTAGATTTCTAAGAAAAGTGAGGAAGAAAAGTAAGAAAAAGAGTCTGAAGATCAATAAGTAATTGTATTAAATACTAGAAGTTAGATTTCTAAGAAAAGTGAGGAAGAAAAGTAAGAAAAAGAGTCTGAAGATCAATAAGTAATTGTATTAAATACTAGAAGATAGATTTCTAAGAAAAAGAGTCTGAAGATCAATAAGTAATTGTATCAAATACTAGAAGTTAGATTTCTAAGAAAAGTGAGGAAGAAAAGTAAGAAAAAGAGTCTGAAGATCAATAAGTAATTGTATCAAATACTAGAAGATAGATTTCTAAGAAAAGTGAGGAAGAAAAGTAAGAAAAAGAGTCTGAAGATCAATAAGTAATTGTATTAAATACTAGAAGATAGATTTCTAAGAAAAGTGAGGAAGAAAAGTAAGAAAAAGAGTCTGAAGATCAATAAGTAATTGTATCAAATACTAGAAGTTAGATTTCTAAGAAAAGTGAGGAAGAAAAGTAAGAAAAAGAGTCTGAAGATCAATAAGTAATTGTATTAAATACTAGAAGTTAGATTTCTAAGAAAAGTGAGGAAGAAAAGTAAGAAAAAGAGTCTGAAGATCAATAAGTAATTGTATCAAATACTAGAAGTTAGATTTCTAAGAAAAGTGAGGAAGAAAAGTAAGAAAAAGAGTCTGAAGATCAATAAGTAATTGTATTAAATACTAGAAGATAGATTTCTAAGAAAAGTGAGGAAGAAAAGTAAGAAAAAGAGTCTGAAGATCAATAAGTAATTGTATCAAATACTAGAAGTTAGATTTCTAAGAAAAGTGAGGAAGAAAAGTAAGAAAAAGAGTCTGAAGATCAATAAGTAATTGTATCAAATACTAGAAGATAGATTTCTAAGAAAAGTGAGGAAGAAAAGTAAGAAAAAGAGTCTGAAGATCAATAAGTAATTGTATCAAATACTAGAAGTTAGATTTCTAAGAAAAGTGAGGAAGAAAAGTAAGAAAAAGAGTCTGAAGATCAATAAGTAATTGTATCAAATACTAGAAGTTAGATTTCTAAGAAAAGTGAGGAAGAAAAGTAAGAAAAAGAGTCTGAAGATCAATAAGTAATTGTATTAAATACTAGAAGTTAGATTTCTAAGAAAAGTGAGGAAGAAAAGTAAGAAAAAGAGTCTGAAGATCAATAAGTAATTGTATTAAATACTAGAAGTTAGATTTCTAAGAAAAGTGAGGAAGAAAAGTAAGAAAAAGAGTCTGAAGATCAATAAGTAATTGTATCAAATACTAGAAGTTAGATTTCTAAGAAAAGTGAGGAAGAAAAGTAAGAAAAAGAGTCTGAAGATCAATAAGTAATTGTATCAAATACTAGAAGTTAGATTTCTAAGAAAAGTGAGGAAGAAAAGTAAGAAAAAGAGTCTGAAGATCAATAAGTAATTGTATCAAATACTAGAAGCTAGATTTCTAAGAAAAGTGAGGAAGAAAAGTAAGAAAAAGAGTCTGAAGATCAATAAGTAATTGTATCAAATACTAGAAGTTAGATTTCTAAGAAAAGTGAGGAAGAAAAGTAAGAAAAAGAGTCTGAAGATCAATAAGTAATTGTATCAAATACTAGAAGTTAGATTTCTAAGAAAAGTGAGGAAGAAAAGTAAGAAAAAGAGTCTGAAGATCAATAAGTAATTGTATCAAATACTAGAAGATAGATTTCTAAGAAAAGTGAGGAAGAAAAGTAAGAAAAAGAGTCTGAAGATCAATAAGTAATTGTATCAAATACTAGAAGTTAGATTTCTAAGAAAAGTGAGGAAGAAAAGTAAGAAAAAGAGTCTGAAGAAAATAATTGAAAGTATCTTTAAATAGGATTTCTAAGAAAAGTGAGGAAGAAAAGTAAGAAAAAGAGTCTGAAGATCAATAAGTAATTGTATTAAATACTAGAAGTTAGATTTCTAAGAAAAGTGAGGAAGAAAAGTAAGAAAAAGAGTCTGAAGATCAATAAGTAATTGTATTAAATACTAGAAGTTAGATTTCTAAGAAAAGTGAGGAAGAAAAGTAAGAAAAAGAGTCTGAAGATCAATAAGTAATTGTATTAAATACTAGAAGATAGATTTCTAAGAAAAGTGAGGAAGAAAAGTAAGAAAAAGAGTCTGAAGATCAATAAGTAATTGTATCAAATACTAGAAGATAGATTTCTAAGAAAAGTGAGGAAGAAAAGTAAGAAAAAGAGTCTGAAGATCAATAAGTAATTGTATCAAATACTAGAAGTTAGATTTCTAAGAAAAGTGAGGAAGAAAAGTAAGAAAAAGAGTCTGAAGATCAATAAGTAATTGTATCAAATACTAGAAGATAGATTTCTAAGAAAAGTGAGGAAGAAAAGTAAGAAAAAGAGTCTGAAGATCAATAAGTAATTGTATCAAATACTAGAAGTTAGATTTCTAAGAAAAGTGAGGAAGAAAAGTAAGAAAAAGAGTCTGAAGATCAATAAGTAATTGTATCAAATACTAGAAGTTAGATTTCTAAGAAAAGTGAGGAAGAAAAGTAAGAAAAAGAGTCTGAAGATCAATAAGTAATTGTATTAAATACTAGAAGATAGATTTCTAAGAAAAGTGAGGAAGAAAAGTAAGAAAAAGAGTCTGAAGATCAATAAGTAATTGTATCAAATACTAGAAGATAGATTTCTAAGAAAAGTGAGGAAGAAAAGTAAGAAAAAGAGTCTGAAGATCAATAAGTAATTGTATCAAATACTAGAAGTTAGATTTCTAAGAAAAGTGAGGAAGAAAAGTAAGAAAAAGAGTCTGAAGAAAATAATTGAAAGTATCTTTAAATAGGATTTCTAAGAAAAGTGAGGAAGAAAAGTAAGAAAAAGAGTCTGAAGATCAATAAGTAATTGTATTAAATACTAGAAGATAGATTTCTAAGAAAAGTGAGGAAGAAAAGTAAGAAAAAGAGTCTGAAGATCAATAAGTAATTGTATCAAATACTAGAAGATAGATTTCTAAGAAAAGTGAGGAAGAAAAGTAAGAAAAAGAGTCTGAAGATCAATAAGTAATTGTATCAAATACTAGAAGTTAGATTTCTAAGAAAAGTGAGGAAGAAAAGTAAGAAAAAGAGTCTGAAGATCAATAAGTAATTGTATCAAATACTAGAAGTTAGATTTCTAAGAAAAGTGAGGAAGAAAAGTAAGAAAAAGAGTCTGAAGATCAATAAGTAATTGTATCAAATACTAGAAGTTAGATTTCTAAGAAAAGTGAGGAAGAAAAGTAAGAAAAAGAGTCTGAAGATCAATAAGTAATTGTATCAAATACTAGAAGTTAGATTTCTAAGAAAAGTGAGGAAGAAAAGTAAGAAAAAGAGTCTGAAGATCAATAAGTAATTGTATCAAATACTAGAAGTTAGATTTCTAAGAAAAGTGAGGAAGAAAAGTAAGAAAAAGAGTCTGAAGATCAATAAGTAATTGTATCAAATACTAGAAGTTAGATTTCTAAGAAAAGTGAGGAAGAAAAGTAAGAAAAAGAGTCTGAAGATCAATAAGTAATTGTATCAAATACTAGAAGTTAGATTTCTAAGAAAAGTGAGGAAGAAAAGTAAGAAAAAGAGTCTGAAGAAAATAATTGAAAGTATCTTTAAATAGGATTTCTAAGAAAAGTGAGGAAGAAAAGTAAGAAAAAGAGTCTGAAGATCAATAAGTAATTGTATTAAATACTAGAAGATAGATTTCTAAGAAAAGTGAGGAAGAAAAGTAAGAAAAAGAGTCTGAAGATCAATAAGTAATTGTATCAAATACTAGAAGATAGATTTCTAAGAAAAGTGAGGAAGAAAAGTAAGAAAAAGAGTCTGAAGATCAATAAGTAATTGTATCAAATACTAGAAGTTAGATTTCTAAGAAAAGTGAGGAAGAAAAGTAAGAAAAAGAGTCTGAAGATCAATAAGTAATTGTATCAAATACTAGAAGTTAGATTTCTAAGAAAAGTGAGGAAGAAAAGTAAGAAAAAGAGTCTGAAGATCAATAAGTAATTGTATCAAATACTAGAAGTTAGATTTCTAAGAAAAGTGAGGAAGAAAAGTAAGAAAAAGAGTCTGAAGATCAATAAGTAATTGTATCAAATACTAGAAGTTAGATTTCTAAGAAAAGTGAGGAAGAAAAGTAAGAAAAAGAGTCTGAAGATCAATAAGTAATTGTATCAAATACTAGAAGATAGATTTCTAAGAAAAGTGAGGAAGAAAAGTAAGAAAAAGAGTCTGAAGATCAATAAGTAATTGTATCAAATACTAGAAGTTAGATTTCTAAGAAAAGTGAGGAAGAAAAGTAAGAAAAAGAGTCTGAAGATCAATAAGTAATTGTATCAAATACTAGAAGTTAGATTTCTAAGAAAAGTGAGGAAGAAAAGTGAAAAAAAGAGTCTGAAGATCAGTAAGTAATTGTATTAAATACTAGAAGCTAGATTTCTAAGAAAAGTGAGGAAGAAAAGTAAGAAAAAGAGTCTGAAAATCAATAAGTAATTGTATCAAATACTAGAAGTTAGATTTCTAAGAAAAGTGAGGAAGAAAAGTAAGAAAAAGAGTCTGAAGATCAATAAGTAATTGTATCAAATACTAGAAGATAGATTTCTAAGAAAAGTGAGGAAGAAAAGTAAGAAAAAGAGTCTGAAGATCAATAAGTAATTGTATCAAATACTAGAAGTTAGATTTCTAAGAAAAGTGAGGAAGAAAAGTAAGAAAAAGAGTCTGAAGATCAATAAGTAATTGTATTAAATACTAGAAGTTAGATTTCTAAGAAAAGTGAGGAAGAAAAGTAAGAAAAAGAGTCTGAAGATCAATAAGTAATTGTATCAAATACTAGAAGATAGATTTCTAAGAAAAGTGAGGAAGAAAAGTAAGAAAAAGAGTCTGAAGATCAATAAGTAATTGTATCAAATACTAGAAGTTAGATTTCTAAGAAAAGTGAGGAAGAAAAGTAAGAAAAAGAGTCTGAAGATCAATAAGTAATTGTATCAAATACTAGAAGTTAGATTTCTAAGAAAAGTGAGGAAGAAAAGTAAGAAAAAGAGTCTGAAGATCAATAAGTAATTGTATTAAATACTAGAAGTTAGATTTCTAAGAAAAGTGAGGAAGAAAAGTAAGAAAAAGAGTCTGAAGATCAATAAGTAATTGTATTAAATACTAGAAGTTAGATTTCTAAGAAAAGTGAGGAAGAAAAGTAAGAAAAAGAGTCTGAAGATCAATAAGTAATTGTATCAAATACTAGAAGTTAGATTTCTAAGAAAAGTGAGGAAGAAAAGTAAGAAAAAGAGTCTGAAGATCAATAAGTAATTGTATCAAATACTAGAAGTTAGATTTCTAAGAAAAGTGAGGAAGAAAAGTAAGAAAAAGAGTCTGAAGATCAATAAGTAATTGTATCAAATACTAGAAGTTAGATTTCTAAGAAAAGTGAGGAAGAAAAGTAAGAAAAAGAGTCTGAAGATCAATAAGTAATTGTATCAAATACTAGAAGATAGATTTCTAAGAAAAGTGAGGAAGAAAAGTAAGAAAAAGAGTCTGAAGATCAATAAGTAATTGTATCAAATACTAGAAGATAGATTTCTAAGAAAAGTGAGGAAGAAAAGTAAGAAAAAGAGTCTGAAGATCAATAAGTAATTGTATCAAATACTAGAAGTTAGATTTCTAAGAAAAGTGAGGAAGAAAAGTAAGAAAAAGAGTCTGAAGATCAATAAGTAATTGTATTAAATACTAGAAGATAGATTTCTAAGAAAAGTGAGGAAGAAAAGTAAGAAAAAGAGTCTGAAGATCAATAAGTAATTGTATCAAATACTAGAAGTTAGATTTCTAAGAAAAGTGAGGAAGAAAAGTAAGAAAAAGAGTCTGAAGATCAATAAGTAATTGTATCAAATACTAGAAGTTAGATTTCTAAGAAAAGTGAGGAAGAAAAGTAAGAAAAAGAGTCTGAAGATCAATAAGTAATTGTATCAAATACTAGAAGTTAGATTTCTAAGAAAAGTGAGGAAGAAAAGTGAAAAAAAGAGTCTGAAGATCAGTAAGTAATTGTATTAAATACTAGAAGCTAGATTTCTAAGAAAAGTGAGGAAGAAAAGTAAGAAAAAGAGTCTGAAGATCAATAAGTAATTGTATCAAATACTAGAAGTTAGATTTCTAAGAAAAGTGAGGAAGAAAAGTAAGAAAAAGAGTCTGAAGATCAATAAGTAATTGTATCAAATACTAGAAGTTAGATTTCTAAGAAAAGTGAGGAAGAAAAGTAAGAAAAAGAGTCTGAAGATCAATAAGTAATTGTATTAAATACTAGAAGTTAGATTTCTAAGAAAAGTGAGGAAGAAAAGTAAGAAAAAGAGTCTGAAGATCAATAAGTAATTGTATCAAATACTAGAAGTTAGATTTCTAAGAAAAGTGAGGAAGAAAAGTAAGAAAAAGAGTCTGAAGAAAATAATTGAAAGTATCTTTAAATAGGATTTCTAAGAAAAGTGAGGAAGAAAAGTAAGAAAAAGAGTCTGAAGATCAATAAGTAATTGTATTAAATACTAGAAGTTAGATTTCTAAGAAAAGTGAGGAAGAAAAGTAAGAAAAAGAGTCTGAAGATCAATAAGTAATTGTATTAAATACTAGAAGTTAGATTTCTAAGAAAAGTGAGGAAGAAAAGTAAGAAAAAGAGTCTGAAGATCAATAAGTAATTGTATTAAATACTAGAAGATAGATTTCTAAGAAAAGTGAGGAAGAAAAGTAAGAAAAAGAGTCTGAAAATCAATAAGTAATTGTATCAAATACTAGAAGTTAGATTTCTAAGAAAAGTGAGGAAGAAAAGTAAGAAAAAGAGTCTGAAGATCAATAAGTAATTGTATCAAATACTAGAAGTTAGATTTCTAAGAAAAGTGAGGAAGAAAAGTAAGAAAAAGAGTCTGAAGATCAATAAGTAATTGTATTAAATACTAGAAGATAGATTTCTAAGAAAAGTGAGGAAGAAAAGTAAGAAAAAGAGTCTGAAGATCAATAAGTAATTGTATCAAATATTAGAAGTTAGATTTCTAAGAAAAGTGAGGAAGAAAAGTAAGAAAAAGAGTCTGAAGATCAATAAGTAATTGTATCAAATACTAGAAGCTAGATTTCTAAGAAAAGTGAGGAAGAAAAGTAAGAAAAAGAGTCTGAAGATCAATAAGTAATTGTATCAAATACTAGAAGTTAGATTTCTAAGAAAAGTGAGGAAGAAAAGTAAGAAAAAGAGTCTGAAGATCAATAAGTAATTGTATCAAATACTAGAAGTTAGATTTCTAAGAAAAGTGAGGAAGAAAAGTAAGAAAAAGAGTCTGAAAATCAATAAGTAATTGTATCAAATACTAGAAGCTAGATTTCTAAGAAAAGTGAGGAAGAAAAGTAAGAAAAAGAGTCTGAAGATCAATAAGTAATTGTATTAAATACTAGAAGTTAGATTTCTAAGAAAAGTGAGGAAGAAAAGTAAGAAAAAGAGTCTGAAGATCAATAAGTAATTGTATCAAATACTAGAAGTTAGATTTCTAAGAAAAGTGAGGAAGAAAAGTAAGAAAAAGAGTCTGAAGATCAATAAGTAATTGTATCAAATACTAGAAGTTAGATTTCTAAGAAAAGTGAGGAAGAAAAGTAAGAAAAAGAGTCTGAAGATCAATAAGTAATTGTATTAAATACTAGAAGATAGATTTCTAAGAAAAGTGAGGAAGAAAAGTAAGAAAAAGAGTCTGAAAATCAATAAGTAATTGTATCAAATACTAGAAGTTAGATTTCTAAGAAAAGTGAGGAAGAAAAGTAAGAAAAAGAGTCTGAAGATCAATAAGTAATTGTATCAAATACTAGAAGTTAGATTTCTAAGAAAAGTGAGGAAGAAAAGTAAGAAAAAGAGTCTGAAGATCAATAAGTAATTGTATTAAATACTAGAAGATAGATTTCTAAGAAAAGTGAGGAAGAAAAGTAAGAAAAAGAGTCTGAAGATCAATAAGTAATTGTATCAAATACTAGAAGTTAGATTTCTAAGAAAAGTGAGGAAGAAAAGTAAGAAAAAGAGTCTGAAGATCAATAAGTAATTGTATCAAATACTAGAAGTTAGATTTCTAAGAAAAGTGAGGAAGAAAAGTAAGAAAAAGAGTCTGAAGATCAATAAGTAATTGTATTAAATACTAGAAGATAGATTTCTAAGAAAAGTGAGGAAGAAAAGTAAGAAAAAGAGTCTGAAGATCAATAAGTAATTGTATCAAATACTAGAAGTTAGATTTCTAAGAAAAGTGAGGAAGAAAAGTAAGAAAAAGAGTCTGAAGATCAATAAGTAATTGTATCAAATACTAGAAGTTAGATTTCTAAGAAAAGTGAGGAAGAAAAGTAAGAAAAAGAGTCTGAAGATCAATAAGTAATTGTATCAAATACTAGAAGTTAGATTTCTAAGAAAAGTGAGGAAGAAAAGTAAGAAAAAGAGTCTGAAAATCAATAAGTAATTGTATCAAATACTAGAAGCTAGATTTCTAAGAAAAGTGAGGAAGAAAAGTAAGAAAAAGAGTCTGAAGATCAATAAGTAATTGTATTAAATACTAGAAGTTAGATTTCTAAGAAAAGTGAGGAAGAAAAGTAAGAAAAAGAGTCTGAAGATCAATAAGTAATTGTATCAAATACTAGAAGTTAGATTTCTAAGAAAAGTGAGGAAGAAAAGTAAGAAAAAGAGTCTGAAGATCAATAAGTAATTGTATCAAATACTAGAAGTTAGATTTCTAAGAAAAGTGAGGAAGAAAAGTAAGAAAAAGAGTCTGAAGATCAATAAGTAATTGTATTAAATACTAGAAGATAGATTTCTAAGAAAAGTGAGGAAGAAAAGTAAGAAAAAGAGTCTGAAAATCAATAAGTAATTGTATCAAATACTAGAAGTTAGATTTCTAAGAAAAGTGAGGAAGAAAAGTAAGAAAAAGAGTCTGAAGATCAATAAGTAATTGTATCAAATACTAGAAGTTAGATTTCTAAGAAAAGTGAGGAAGAAAAGTAAGAAAAAGAGTCTGAAGATCAATAAGTAATTGTATTAAATACTAGAAGATAGATTTCTAAGAAAAGTGAGGAAGAAAAGTAAGAAAAAGAGTCTGAAGATCAATAAGTAATTGTATCAAATATTAGAAGTTAGATTTCTAAGAAAAGTGAGGAAGAAAAGTAAGAAAAAGAGTCTGAAGATCAATAAGTAATTGTATCAAATACTAGAAGCTAGATTTCTAAGAAAAGTGAGGAAGAAAAGTAAGAAAAAGAGTCTGAAGATCAATAAGTAATTGTATTAAATACTAGAAGTTAGATTTCTAAGAAAAGTGAGGAAGAAAAGTAAGAAAAAGAGTCTGAAGATCAATAAGTAATTGTATCAAATACTAGAAGTTAGATTTCTAAGAAAAGTGAGGAAGAAAAGTAAGAAAAAGAGTTTGAAGATCAATAAGTGATTGTATTAAATACTAGAAGTTAGATTTCTAAGAAAAGTGAGGAAGAAAAGTAAGAAAAAGAGTCTGAAGATCAATAAGTAATTGTATCAAATACTAGAAGTTAGATTTCTAAGAAAAGTGAGGAAGAAAAGTAAGAAAAAGAGTCTGAAGATCAATAAGTAATTGTATCAAATACTAGAAGTTAGATTTCTAAGAAAAGTGAGGAAGAAAAGTAAGAAAAAGAGTCTGAAGATCAATAAGTAATTGTATCAAATACTAGAAGTTAGATTTCTAAGAAAAGTGAGGAAGAAAAGTAAGAAAAAGAGTCTGAAGATCAATAAGTAATTGTATCAAATACTAGAAGTTAGATTTCTAAGAAAAGTGAGGAAGAAAAGTAAGAAAAAGAGTCTGAAGATCAATAAGTAATTGTATCAAATACTAGAAGTTAGATTTCTAAGAAAAGTGAGGAAGAAAAGTAAGAAAAAGAGTCTGAAGATCAATAAGTAATTGTATTAAATACTAGAAGATAGATTTCTAAGAAAAGTGAGGAAGAAAAGTAAGAAAAAGAGTCTGAAGATCAATAAGTAATTGTATCAAATACTAGAAGTTAGATTTCTAAGAAAAGTGAGGAAGAAAAGTAAGAAAAAGAGTCTGAAGATCAATAAGTAATTGTATCAAATACTAGAAGTTAGATTTCTAAGAAAAGTGAGGAAGAAAAGTAAGAAAAAGAGTCTGAAGATCAATAAGTAATTGTATTAAATACTAGAAGATAGATTTCTAAGAAAAGTGAGGAAGAAAAGTAAGAAAAAGAGTCTGAAGATCAATAAGTAATTGTATCAAATACTAGAAGTTAGATTTCTAAGAAAAGTGAGGAAGAAAAGTAAGAAAAAGAGTCTGAAGATCAATAAGTAATTGTATCAAATACTAGAAGTTAGATTTCTAAGAAAAGTGAGGAAGAAAAGTAAGAAAAAGAGTCTGAAGATCAATAAGTAATTGTATCAAATACTAGAAGTTAGATTTCTAAGAAAAGTGAGGAAGAAAAGTAAGAAAAAGAGTCTGAAGATCAATAAGTAATTGTATCAAATACTAGAAGTTAGATTTCTAAGAAAAGTGAGGAAGAAAAGTAAGAAAAAGAGTCTGAAGATCAATAAGTAATTGTATCAAATACTAGAAGTTAGATTTCTAAGAAAAGTGAGGAAGAAAAGTAAGAAAAAGAGTCTGAAGATCAATAAGTAATTGTATCAAATACTAGAAGTTAGATTTCTAAGAAAAGTGAGGAAGAAAAGTAAGAAAAAGAGTCTGAAGATCAATAAGTAATTGTATCAAATACTAGAAGTTAGATTTCTAAGAAAAGTGAGGAAGAAAAGTAAGAAAAAGAGTCTGAAGATCAATAAGTAATTGTATCAAATACTAGAAGTTAAATTTCTAAGAAAAGTGAGGAAGAAAAGTAAGAAAAAGAGTCTGAAGATCAATAAGTAATTGTATCAAATACTAGAAGTTAGATTTCTAAGAAAAGTGAGGAAGAAAAGTAAGAAAAAGAGTCTGAAGATCAATAAGTAATTGTATCAAATACTAGAAGTTAGATTTCTAAGAAAAGTGAGGAAGAAAAGTAAGAAAAAGAGTCTGAAGATCAATAAGTAATTGTATTAAATACTAGAAGATAGATTTCTAAGAAAAGTGAGGAAGAAAAGTAAGAAAAAGAGTCTGAAGATCAATAAGTAATTGTATCAAATACTAGAAGTTAGATTTCTAAGAAAAGTGAGGAAGAAAAGTAAGAAAAAGAGTCTGAAAATCAATAAGTAATTGTATCAAATACTAGAAGCTAGATTTCTAAGAAAAGTGAGGAAGAAAAGTAAGAAAAAGAGTCTGAAGATCAATAAGTAATTGTATCAAATACTAGAAGTTAGATTTCTAAGAAAAGTGAGGAAGAAAAGTAAGAAAAAGAGTCTGAAGATCAATAAGTAATTGTATCAAATACTAGAAGTTAGATTTCTAAGAAAAGTGAGGAAGAAAAGTAAGAAAAAGAGTCTGAAGATCAATAAGTAATTGTATCAAATACTAGAAGTTAGATTTCTAAGAAAAGTGAGGAAGAAAAGTGAAAAAAAGAGTCTGAAGATCAGTAAGTAATTGTATTAAATACTAGAAGTTAGATTTCTAAGAAAAGTGAGGAAGAAAAGTAAGAAAAAGAGTCTGAAGATCAATAAGTAATTGTATTAAATACTAGAAGATAGATTTCTAAGAAAAGTGAGGAAGAAAAGTAAGAAAAAGAGTCTGAAGATCAATAAGTAATTGTATCAAATACTAGAAGTTAGATTTCTAAGAAAAGTGAGGAAGAAAAGTAAGAAAAAGAGTCTGAAGATCAATAAGTAATTGTATCAAATACTAGAAGTTAGATTTCTAAGAAAAGTGAGGAAGAAAAGTAAGAAAAAGAGTCTGAAGATCAATAAGTAATTGTATTAAATACTAGAAGATAGATTTCTAAGAAAAGTGAGGAAGAAAAGTAAGAAAAAGAGTCTGAAGATCAATAAGTAATTGTATCAAATACTAGAAGATAGATTTCTAAGAAAAGTGAGGAAGAAAAGTAAGAAAAAGAGTCTGAAGATCAATAAGTAATTGTATCAAATACTAGAAGTTAGATTTCTAAGAAAAGTGAGGAAGAAAAGTAAGAAAAAGAGTCTGAAGATCAATAAGTAATTGTATCAAATACTAGAAGTTAGATTTCTAAGAAAAGTGAGGAAGAAAAGTAAGAAAAAGAGTCTGAAGATCAATAAGTAATTGTATCAAATACTAGAAGATAGATTTCTAAGAAAAGTGAGGAAGAAAAGTAAGAAAAAGAGTCTGAAGATCAATAAGTAATTGTATCAAATACTAGAAGATAGATTTCTAAGAAAAGTGAGGAAGAAAAGTAAGAAAAAGAGTCTGAAGATCAATAAGTAATTGTATCAAATACTAGAAGATAGATTTCTAAGAAAAGTGAGGAAGAAAAGTAAGAAAAAGAGTCTGAAGATCAATAAGTAATTGTATCAAATACTAGAAGTTAGATTTCTAAGAAAAGTGAGGAAGAAAAGTAAGAAAAAGAGTCTGAAGATCAATAAGTAATTGTATCAAATACTAGAAGTTAGATTTCTAAGAAAAGTGAGGAAGAAAAGTAAGAAAAAGAGTCTGAAGATCAATAAGTAATTGTATCAAATACTAGAAGTTAGATTTCTAAGAAAAGTGAGGAAGAAAAGTAAGAAAAAGAGTCTGAAGATCAATAAGTAATTGTATCAAATACTAGAAGTTAGATTTCTAAGAAAAGTGAGGAAGAAAAGTAAGAAAAAGAGTCTGAAGATCAATAAGTAATTGTATCAAATACTAGAAGTTAGATTTCTAAGAAAAGTGAGGAAGAAAAGTAAGAAAAAGAGTCTGAAGATCAATAAGTAATTGTATCAAATACTAGAAGTTAGATTTCTAAGAAAAGTGAGGAAGAAAAGTAAGAAAAAGAGTTTGAAGATCAATAAGTGATTGTATTAAATACTAGAAGTTAGATTTCTAAGAAAAGTGAGGAAGAAAAGTAAGAAAAAGAGTCTGAAGATCAATAAGTAATTGTATCAAATACTAGAAGTTAGATTTCTAAGAAAAGTGAGGAAGAAAAGTAAGAAAAAGAGTCTGAAGATCAATAAGTAATTGTATCAAATACTAGAAGTTAGATTTCTAAGAAAAGTGAGGAAGAAAAGTAAGAAAAAGAGTCTGAAAATCAATAAGTAATTGTATCAAATACTAGAAGTTAGATTTCTAAGAAAAGTGAGGAAGAAAAGTAAGAAAAAGAGTCTGAAGATCAATAAGTAATTGTATCAAATACTAGAAGTTAGATTTCTAAGAAAAGTGAGGAAGAAAAGTAAGAAAAAGAGTCT
>CAMPDV010006175.1:0-19302 GCA_946699065.1 Loxodes magnus | reverse complement strand
TATGCTTTTTTTTACTTCTAAAATTACACTACTTTTTTTCTTACTTTGTTAACTCACTCTGGTATTAAAATTACTCTTTCTCACTTCAAAACATATCAAAAACTATGCTTTTTTTTACTTCTAAAATTACACTACTTTTTTTCTTACTTTGTTAACTCACTCTGATATTAAAATTACTCTTTCTCACTTCAAAACATATCAAAAACTATGCTTTTTTTTACTTCTAAAATTACACTACTTTTTTTCTTACTTTGTTAACTCACTCTGGTATTAAAATTACTCTTTCTCACTTCAAAACATATCAAAAACTATGCTTTTTTTTACTTCTAAAATTACACTACTTTTTTTCTTACTTTGTTAACTCACTCTGATATTAAAATTACTCTTTCTCACTTCAAAACATATAAAAAACTATGCTTTTTTTTACTTCTAAAATTACACTACTTTTTTTCTTACTTTGTTAACTCACTCTGGTATTAAAATTACTCTTTCTCACTTCAAAACATATCAAAAACTATGCTTTTTTTTACTTCTAAAATTACACTACTTTTTTTCTTACTTTGTTAACTCACTCTGGTATTAAAATTACTCTTTCTCACTTCAAAACATATCAAAAACTATGCTTTTTTTTACTTCTAAAATTACACTACTTTTTTTCTTACTTTGTTAACTCACTCTGGTATTAAAATTACTCTTTCTCACTTCAAAACATATAAAAAACTATGCTTTTTTTTACTTCTAAAATTACACTACTTTTTTTCTTACTTTGTTAACTCACTCTGATATTAAAATTACTCTTTCTCACTTCAAAACATATAAAAAACTATGCTTTTTTTTACTTCTAAAATTACACTACTTTTTTTCTTACTTTGTTAACTCACTCTGGTATTAAAATTACTCTTTCTCACTTCAAAACATATCAAAAACTATGCTTTTTTTTACTTCTAAAATTACACTACTTTTTTTCTTACTTTGTTAACTCACTCTGGTATTAAAATTACTCTTTCTCACTTCAAAACATATCAAAAACTATGCTTTTTTTTACTTCTAAAATTACACTACTTTTTTTCTTACTTTGTTAACTCACTCTGATATTAAAATTACTTTTTCTCACTTCAAAACATATCAAAAACTATGCTTTTTTTTACTTCTAAAATTACACTACTTTTTTTCTTACTTTGTTAACTCACTCTGGTATTAAAATTACTCTTTCTCACTTCAAAACATATCAAAAACTATGCTTTTTTTTACTTCTAAAATTACACTACTTTTTTTCTTACTTTGTTAACTCACTCTGGTATTAAAATTACTCTTTCTCACTTCAAAACATATCAAAAACTATGCTTTTTTTTACTTCTAAAATTACACTACTTTTTTTCTTACTTTGTTAACTCACTCTGGTATTAAAATTACTCTTTCTCACTTCAAAACATATCAAAAATTATGCTTTTTTTTACTTCTAAAATTACAATACTTTTTTTCTTACTTTGTTAACTCACTCTGGTATTAAAATTACTCTTTCTCACTTCAAAACATATCAAAAACTATGCTTTTTTTTACTTCTAAAATTACACTACTTTTTTTCTTACTTTGTTAACTCACTCTGGTATTAAAATTACTCTTTCTCACTTCAAAACATATCAAAAACTATGCTTTTTTTTACTTCTAAAATTACACTACTTTTTTTCTTACTTTGTTAACTCACTCTGATATTAAAATTACTCTTTCTCACTTCAAAACATATCAAAAACTATGCTTTTTTTTACTTCTAAAATTACACTACTTTTTTTCTTACTTTGTTAACTCACTCTGGTATTAAAATTACTCTTTCTCACTTCAAAACATATCAAAAACTATGCTTTTTTTTACTTCTAAAATTACACTACTTTTTTTCTTACTTTGTTAACTCACTCTGATATTAAAATTACTCTTTCTCACTTCAAAACATATAAAAAACTATGCTTTTTTTTACTTCTAAAATTACACTACTTTTTTTCTTACTTTGTTAACTCACTCTGGTATTAAAATTACTCTTTCTCACTTCAAAACATATCAAAAACTATGCTTTTTTTTACTTCTAAAATTACACTACTTTTTTTCTTACTTTGTTAACTCACTCTGGTATTAAAATTACTCTTTCTCACTTCAAAACATATCAAAAACTATGCTTTTTTTTACTTCTAAAATTACACTACTTTTTTTCTTACTTTGTTAACTCACTCTGGTATTAAAATTACTCTTTCTCACTTCAAAACATATAAAAAACTATGCTTTTTTTTACTTCTAAAATTACACTACTTTTTTTCTTACTTTGTTAACTCACTCTGATATTAAAATTACTCTTTCTCACTTCAAAACATATAAAAAACTATGCTTTTTTTTACTTCTAAAATTACACTACTTTTTTTCTTACTTTGTTAACTCACTCTGGTATTAAAATTACTTTTTCTCACTTCAAAACATATAAAAAACTATGCTTTTTTTTACTTCTAAAATTACACTACTTTTTTTCTTACTTTGTTAACTCACTCTGGTATTAAAATTACTCTTTCTCACTTCAAAACATATCAAAAACTATGCTTTTTTTTACTTCTAAAATTACACTACTTTTTTTCTTACTTTGTTAACTCACTCTGATATTAAAATTACTTTTTCTCACTTCAAAACATATCAAAAACTATGCTTTTTTTTACTTCTAAAATTACACTACTTTTTTTCTTACTTTGTTAACTCACTCTGGTATTAAAATTACTCTTTCTCACTTCAAAACATATCAAAAACTATGCTTTTTTTTACTTCTAAAATTACACTACTTTTTTTCTTACTTTGTTAACTCACTCTGGTATTAAAATTACTCTTTCTCACTTCAAAACATATCAAAAACTATGCTTTTTTTTACTTCTAAAATTACACTACTTTTTTTCTTACTTTGTTAACTCACTCTGGTATTAAAATTACTCTTTCTCACTTCAAAACATATAAAAAACTATGTTTTTTTTTACTTCTAAAATTACACTACTTTTTTTCTTACTTTGTTAACTCACTCTGATATTAAAATTACTTTTTCTCACTTCAAAACATATCAAAAACTATGCTTTTTTTTACTTCTAAAATTACACTACTTTTTTTCTTACTTTGTTAACTCACTCTGGTATTAAAATTACTCTTTCTCACTTCAAAACATATCAAAAACTATGCTTTTTTTTACTTCTAAAATTACACTACTTTTTTTCTTACTTTGTTAACTCACTCTGGTATTAAAATTACTCTTTCTCACTTCAAAACATATAAAAAACTATGCTTTTTTTTACTTCTAAAATTACACTACTTTTTTTCTTACTTTGTTAACTCACTCTGGTATTAAAATTACTTTTTCTCACTTCAAAACATATCAAAAACTATGCTTTTTTTTACTTCTAAAATTACACTACTTTTTTTCTTACTTTGTTAACTCACTCTGGTATTAAAATTACTCTTTCTCACTTCAAAACATATCAAAAACTATGCTTTTTTTTACTTCTAAAATTACACTACTTTTTTTCTTACTTTGTTAACTCACTCTGATATTAAAATTACTTTTTCTCACTTCAAAACATATCAAAAACTATGCTTTTTTTTACTTCTAAAATTACACTACTTTTTTTCTTACTTTGTTAACTCACTCTGGTATTAAAATTACTCTTTCTCACTTCAAAACATATCAAAAACTATGCTTTTTTTTACTTCTAAAATTACACTACTTTTTTTCTTACTTTGTTAACTCACTCTGGTATTAAAATTACTCTTTCTCACTTCAAAACATATAAAAAACTATGCTTTTTTTTACTTCTAAAATTACACTACTTTTTTTCTTACTTTGTTAACTCACTCTGGTATTAAAATTACTTTTTCTCACTTCAAAACATATCAAAAACTATGCTTTTTTTTACTTCTAAAATTACAATACTTTTTTTCTTACTTTGTTAACTCACTCTGGTATTAAAATTACTCTTTCTCACTTCAAAACATATAAAAAACTATGCTTTTTTTTACTTCTAAAATTACACTACTTTTTTTCTTACTTTGTTAACTCACTCTGGTATTAAAATTACTCTTTCTCACTTCAAAACATATCAAAAACTATGCTTTTTTTTACTTCTAAAATTACACTACTTTTTTTCTTACTTTGTTAACTCACTCTGGTATTAAAATTACTTTTTCTCACTTCAAAACATATCAAAAACTATGCTTTTTTTTACTTCTAAAATTACACTACTTTTTTTCTTACTTTGTTAACTCACTCTGGTATTAAAATTACTTTTTCTCACTTCAAAACATATCAAAAACTATGCTTTTTTTTACTTCTAAAATTACACTACTTTTTTTCTTACTTTGTTAACTCACTCTGGTATTAAAATTACTTTTTCTCACTTCAAAACATATCAAAAACTATGCTTTTTTTTACTTCTAAAATTACACTACTTTTTTTCTTACTTTATTAACTCACTCTGATATTAAAATTACTTTTTCTCACTTCAAAACATATCAAAAACTATGCTTTTTTTTACTTCTAAAATTACACTACTTTTTTTCTTACTTTGTTAACTCACTCTGGTATTAAAATTACTCTTTCTCACTTCAAAACATATCAAAAACTATGCTTTTTTTTACTTCTAAAATTACACTACTTTTTTTCTTACTTTGTTAACTCACTCTGGTATTAAAATTACTCTTTCTCACTTCAAAACATATCAAAAACTATGCTTTTTTTTACTTCTAAAATTACACTACTTTTTTTCTTACTTTGTTAACTCACTCTGGTATTAAAATTACTCTTTCTCACTTCAAAACATATCAAAAACTATGCTTTTTTTTACTTCTAAAATTACACTACTTTTTTTCTTACTTTGTTAACTCACTCTGGTATTAAAATTACTCTTTCTCACTTCAAAACATATAAAAAACTATGCTTTTTTTTACTTCTAAAATTACACTACTTTTTTTCTTACTTTGTTAACTCACTCTGGTATTAAAATTACTTTTTCTCACTTCAAAACATATAAAAAACTATGCTTTTTTTTACTTCTAAAATTACACTACTTTTTTTCTTACTTTGTTAACTCACTCTGGTATTAAAATTACTCTTTCTCACTTCAAAACATATAAAAAACTATGCTTTTTTTTACTTCTAAAATTACACTACTTTTTTTCTTACTTTGTTAACTCACTCTGGTATTAAAATTACTCTTTCTCACTTCAAAACATATCAAAAACTATGCTTTTTTTTACTTCTAAAATTACACTACTTTTTTTCTTACTTTGTTAACTCACTCTGGTATTAAAATTACTTTTTCTCACTTCAAAACATATCAAAAACTATGCTTTTTTTTACTTCTAAAATTACACTACTTTTTTTCTTACTTTGTTAACTCACTCTGGTATTAAAATTACTCTTTCTCACTTCAAAACATATCAAAAACTATGCTTTTTTTTACTTCTAAAATTACACTACTTTTTTTCTTACTTTGTTAACTCACTCTGGTATTAAAATTACTCTTTCTCACTTCAAAACATATCAAAAACTATGCTTTTTTTTACTTCTAAAATTACACTACTTTTTTTCTTACTTTATTAACTCACTCTGATATTAAAATTACTCTTTCTCACTTCAAAACATATCAAAAACTATGCTTTTTTTTACTTCTAAAATTACACTACTTTTTTTCTTACTTTGTTAACTCACTCTGGTATTAAAATTACTCTTTCTCACTTCAAAACATATCAAAAACTATGCTTTTTTTTACTTCTAAAATTACAATACTTTTTTTCTTACTTTGTTAACTCACTCTGGTATTAAAATTACTCTTTCTCACTTCAAAACATATCAAAAACTATGCTTTTTTTTACTTCTAAAATTACACTACTTTTTTTCTTACTTTGTTAACTCACTCTGGTATTAAAATTACTCTTTCTCACTTCAAAACATATAAAAAACTATGCTTTTTTTTACTTCTAAAATTACACTACTTTTTTTCTTACTTTGTTAACTCACTCTGGTATTAAAATTACTTTTTCTCACTTCAAAACATATAAAAAACTATGCTTTTTTTTACTTCTAAAATTACACTACTTTTTTTCTTACTTTGTTAACTCACTCTGGTATTAAAATTACTCTTTCTCACTTCAAAACATATAAAAAACTATGCTTTTTTTTACTTCTAAAATTACACTACTTTTTTTCTTACTTTGTTAACTCACTCTGGTATTAAAATTACTCTTTCTCACTTCAAAACATATCAAAAACTATGCTTTTTTTTACTTCTAAAATTACACTACTTTTTTTCTTACTTTGTTAACTCACTCTGGTATTAAAATTACTTTTTCTCACTTCAAAACATATCAAAAACTATGCTTTTTTTTACTTCTAAAATTACACTACTTTTTTTCTTACTTTGTTAACTCACTCTGGTATTAAAATTACTCTTTCTCACTTCAAAACATATCAAAAACTATGCTTTTTTTTACTTCTAAAATTACACTACTTTTTTTCTTACTTTGTTAACTCACTCTGGTATTAAAATTACTCTTTCTCACTTCAAAACATATCAAAAACTATGCTTTTTTTTACTTCTAAAATTACACTACTTTTTTTCTTACTTTATTAACTCACTCTGATATTAAAATTACTCTTTCTCACTTCAAAACATATCAAAAACTATGCTTTTTTTTACTTCTAAAATTACACTACTTTTTTTCTTACTTTGTTAACTCACTCTGGTATTAAAATTACTCTTTCTCACTTCAAAACATATCAAAAACTATGCTTTTTTTTACTTCTAAAATTACAATACTTTTTTTCTTACTTTGTTAACTCACTCTGGTATTAAAATTACTCTTTCTCACTTCAAAACATATCAAAAACTATGCTTTTTTTTACTTCTAAAATTACACTACTTTTTTTCTTACTTTGTTAACTCACTCTGGTATTAAAATTACTCTTTCTCACTTCAAAACATATCAAAAACTATGCTTTTTTTTACTTCTAAAATTACACTACTTTTTTTCTTACTTTGTTAACTCACTCTGGTATTAAAATTACTCTTTCTCACTTCAAAACATATCAAAAACTATGCTTTTTTTTACTTCTAAAATTACACTACTTTTTTTCTTACTTTGTTAACTCACTCTGGTATTAAAATTACTCTTTCTCACTTCAAAACATATCAAAAACTATGCTTTTTTTTACTTCTAAAATTACACTACTTTTTTTCTTACTTTGTTAACTCACTCTGGTATTAAAATTACTCTTTCTCACTTCAAAACATATAAAAAACTATGCTTTTTTTTACTTCTAAAATTACACTACTTTTTTTCTTACTTTGTTAACTCACTCTGGTATTAAAATTACTCTTTCTCACTTCAAAACATATCAAAAACTATGCTTTTTTTTACTTCTAAAATTACACTACTTTTTTTCTTACTTTGTTAACTCACTCTGGTATTAAAATTACTCTTTCTCACTTCAAAACATATCAAAAACTATGCTTTTTTTTACTTCTAAAATTACACTACTTTTTTTCTTACTTTGTTAACTCACTCTGGTATTAAAATTACTCTTTCTCACTTCAAAACATATCAAAAACTATGCTTTTTTTTACTTCTAAAATTACACTACTTTTTTTCTTACTTTGTTAACTCACTCTGGTATTAAAATTACTTTTTCTCACTTCAAAACATATAAAAAACTATGCTTTTTTTTACTTCTAAAATTACACTACTTTTTTTCTTACTTTGTTAACTCACTCTGGTATTAAAATTACTCTTTCTCACTTCAAAACATATCAAAAACTATGCTTTTTTTTACTTCTAAAATTACACTACTTTTTTTCTTACTTTGTTAACTCACTCTGGTATTAAAATTACTCTTTCTCACTTCAAAACATATCAAAAACTATGCTTTTTTTTACTTCTAAAATTACACTACTTTTTTTCTTACTTTGTTAACTCACTCTGGTATTAAAATTACTCTTTCTCACTTCAAAACATATAAAAAACTATGCTTTTTTTTACTTCTAAAATTACACTACTTTTTTTCTTACTTTGTTAACTCACTCTGGTATTAAAATTACTCTTTCTCACTTCAAAACATATCAAAAATTATGCTTTTTTTTTACTTCTAAAATTACAATACTTTTTTTCTTACTTTGTTAACTCACTCTGGTATTAAAATTACTCTTTCTCACTTCAAAACATATCAAAAACTATGCTTTTTTTTACTTCTAAAATTACACTACTTTTTTTCTTACTTTGTTAACTCACTCTGGTATTAAAATTACTCTTTCTCACTTCAAAACATATAAAAAACTATGCTTTTTTTTACTTCTAAAATTACACTACTTTTTTTCTTACTTTGTTAACTCACTCTGGTATTAAAATTACTCTTTCTCACTTCAAAACATATAAAAAACTATGCTTTTTTTTACTTCTAAAATTACACTACTTTTTTTCTTACTTTGTTAACTCACTCTGGTATTAAAATTACTTTTTCTCACTTCAAAACATATAAAAAACTATGCTTTTTTTTACTTCTAAAATTACACTACTTTTTTTCTTACTTTGTTAACTCACTCTGGTATTAAAATTACTCTTTCTCACTTCAAAACATATCAAAAACTATGCTTTTTTTTACTTCTAAAATTACACTACTTTTTTTCTTACTTTGTTAACTCACTCTGGTATTAAAATTACTTTTTCTCACTTCAAAACATATCAAAAACTATGCTTTTTTTTACTTCTAAAATTACACTACTTTTTTTCTTACTTTGTTAACTCACTCTGGTATTAAAATTACTCTTTCTCACTTCAAAACATATCAAAAACTATGCTTTTTTTTACTTCTAAAATTACACTACTTTTTTTCTTACTTTGTTAACTCACTCTGGTATTAAAATTACTCTTTCTCACTTCAAAACATATCAAAAACTATGCTTTTTTTTACTTCTAAAATTACACTACTTTTTTTCTTACTTTGTTAACTCACTCTGGTATTAAAATTACTCTTTCTCACTTCAAAACATATCAAAAACTATGCTTTTTTTTACTTCTAAAATTACACTACTTTTTTTCTTACTTTGTTAACTCACTCTGGTATTAAAATTACTCTTTCTCACTTCAAAACATATCAAAAACTATGCTTTTTTTTACTTCTAAAATTACACTACTTTTTTTCTTACTTTGTTAACTCACTCTGGTATTAAAATTACTTTTTCTCACTTCAAAACATATCAAAAACTATGCTTTTTTTTACTTCTAAAATTACACTACTTTTTTTCTTACTTTGTTAACTCACTCTGGTATTAAAATTACTCTTTCTCACTTCAAAACATATAAAAAACTATGCTTTTTTTTACTTCTAAAATTACACTACTTTTTTTCTTACTTTGTTAACTCACTCTGGTATTAAAATTACTCTTTCTCACTTCAAAACATATCAAAAACTATGCTTTTTTTTACTTCTAAAATTACACTACTTTTTTTCTTACTTTGTTAACTCACTCTGGTATTAAAATTACTTTTTCTCACTTCAAAACATATCAAAAACTATGCTTTTTTTTACTTCTAAAATTACACTACTTTTTTTCTTACTTTGTTAACTCACTCTGGTATTAAAATTACTCTTTCTCACTTCAAAACATATCAAAAACTATGCTTTTTTTTACTTCTAAAATTACACTACTTTTTTTCTTACTTTGTTAACTCACTCTGGTATTAAAATTACTCTTTCTCACTTCAAAACATATCAAAAACTATGCTTTTTTTTACTTCTAAAATTACACTACTTTTTTTCTTACTTTGTTAACTCACTCTGGTATTAAAATTACTCTTTCTCACTTCAAAACATATCAAAAACTATGCTTTTTTTTACTTCTAAAATTACACTACTTTTTTTCTTACTTTGTTAACTCACTCTGGTATTAAAATTACTTTTTCTCACTTCAAAACATATCAAAAACTATGCTTTTTTTTACTTCTAAAATTACACTACTTTTTTTCTTACTTTGTTAACTCACTCTGGTATTAAAATTACTCTTTCTCACTTCAAAACATATCAAAAACTATGCTTTTTTTTACTTCTAAAATTACACTACTTTTTTTCTTACTTTGTTAACTCACTCTGGTATTAAAATTACTCTTTCTCACTTCAAAACATATCAAAAACTATGCTTTTTTTTACTTCTAAAATTACACTACTTTTTTTCTTACTTTATTAACTCACTCTGGTATTAAAATTACTCTTTCTCACTTCAAAACATATCAAAAACTATGCTTTTTTTTACTTCTAAAATTACACTACTTTTTTTCTTACTTTGTTAACTCACTCTGGTATTAAAATTACTCTTTCTCACTTCAAAACATATCAAAAACTATGCTTTTTTTTACTTCTAAAATTACAATACTTTTTTTCTTACTTTGTTAACTCACTCTGGTATTAAAATTACTCTTTCTCACTTCAAAACATATCAAAAACTATGCTTTTTTTTACTTCTAAAATTACACTACTTTTTTTCTTACTTTGTTAACTCACTCTGGTATTAAAATTACTCTTTCTCACTTCAAAACATATCAAAAACTATGCTTTTTTTTACTTCTAAAATTACACTACTTTTTTTCTTACTTTGTTAACTCACTCTGGTATTAAAATTACTCTTTCTCACTTCAAAACATATAAAAAACTATGCTTTTTTTTACTTCTAAAATTACACTACTTTTTTTCTTACTTTGTTAACTCACTCTGGTATTAAAATTACTCTTTCTCACTTGAAAACATATAAAAAACTATGCTTTTTTTTACTTCTAAAATTACACTACTTTTTTTCTTACTTTGTTAACTCACTCTGGTATTAAAATTACTCTTTCTCACTTCAAAACATATCAAAAACTATGCTTTTTTTTACTTCTAAAATTACACTACTTTTTTTCTTACTTTGTTAACTCACTCTGGTATTAAAATTACTCTTTCTCACTTCAAAACATATCAAAAACTATGCTTTTTTTTACTTCTAAAATTACACTACTTTTTTTCTTACTTTGTTAACTCACTCTGGTATTAAAATTACTCTTTCTCACTTCAAAACATATCAAAAACTATGCTTTTTTTTACTTCTAAAATTACACTACTTTTTTTCTTACTTTGTTAACTCACTCTGGTATTAAAATTACTCTTTCTCACTTCAAAACATATAAAAAACTATGCTTTTTTTTACTTCTAAAATTACACTACTTTTTTTCTTACTTTGTTAACTCACTCTGGTATTAAAATTACTCTTTCTCACTTCAAAACATATCAAAAACTATGCTTTTTTTTACTTCTAAAATTACACTACTTTTTTTCTTACTTTGTTAACTCACTCTGGTATTAAAATTACTCTTTCTCACTTCAAAACATATAAAAAACTATGCTTTTTTTTACTTCTAAAATTACACTACTTTTTTTCTTACTTTGTTAACTCACTCTGGTATTAAAATTACTCTTTCTCACTTCAAAACATATCAAAAATTATGCTTTTTTTTACTTCTAAAATTACAATACTTTTTTTCTTACTTTGTTAACTCACTCTGGTATTAAAATTACTCTTTCTCACTTCAAAACATATCAAAAACTATGCTTTTTTTTACTTCTAAAATTACAATACTTTTTTTCTTACTTTGTTAACTCACTCTGGTATTAAAATTACTCTTTCTCACTTCAAAACATATAAAAAACTATGCTTTTTTTTACTTCTAAAATTACACTACTTTTTTTCTTACTTTGTTAACTCACTCTGGTATTAAAATTACTCTTTCTCACTTCAAAACATATCAAAAACTATGCTTTTTTTTACTTCTAAAATTACACTACTTTTTTTCTTACTTTGTTAACTCACTCTGGTATTAAAATTACTCTTTCTCACTTCAAAACATATCAAAAACTATGCTTTTTTTTACTTCTAAAATTACACTACTTTTTTTCTTACTTTGTTAACTCACTCTGGTATTAAAATTACTCTTTCTCACTTCAAAACATATCAAAAACTATGCTTTTTTTTACTTCTAAAATTACACTACTTTTTTTCTTACTTTGTTAACTCACTCTGGTATTAAAATTACTCTTTCTCACTTCAAAACATATCAAAAACTATGCTTTTTTTTACTTCTAAAATTACACTACTTTTTTTCTTACTTTGTTAACTCACTCTGGTATTAAAATTACTCTTTCTCACTTCAAAACATATCAAAAACTATGCTTTTTTTTACTTCTAAAATTACACTACTTTTTTTCTTACTTTGTTAACTCACTCTGGTATTAAAATTACTCTTTCTCACTTCAAAACATATCAAAAACTATGCTTTTTTTTACTTCTAAAATTACACTACTTTTTTTCTTACTTTGTTAACTCACTCTGGTATTAAAATTACTCTTTCTCACTTCAAAACATATCAAAAACTATGCTTTTTTTTACTTCTAAAATTACACTACTTTTTTTCTTACTTTGTTAACTCACTCTGATATTAAAATTACTTTTTCTCACTTCAAAACATATCAAAAACTATGCTTTTTTTTACTTCTAAAATTACACTACTTTTTTTCTTACTTTGTTAACTCACTCTGGTATTAAAATTACTCTTTCTCACTTCAAAACATATCAAAAACTATGCTTTTTTTTACTTCTAAAATTACACTACTTTTTTTCTTACTTTGTTAACTCACTCTGGTATTAAAATTACTCTTTCTCACTTCAAAACATATCAAAAACTATGCTTTTTTTTACTTCTAAAATTACACTACTTTTTTTCTTACTTTGTTAACTCACTCTGGTATTAAAATTACTTTTTCTCACTTCAAAACATATCAAAAACTATGCTTTTTTTTACTTCTAAAATTACACTACTTTTTTTCTTACTTTGTTAACTCACTCTGGTATTAAAATTACTCTTTCTCACTTCAAAACATATCAAAAACTATGCTTTTTTTTACTTCTAAAATTACACTACTTTTTTTCTTACTTTGTTAACTCACTCTGGTATTAAAATTACTCTTTCTCACTTCAAAACATATCAAAAACTATGCTTTTTTTTACTTCTAAAATTACACTACTTTTTTTCTTACTTTGTTAACTCACTCTGGTATTAAAATTACTTTTTCTCACTTCAAAACATATCAAAAACTATGCTTTTTTTTACTTCTAAAATTACACTACTTTTTTTCTTACTTTGTTAACTCACTCTGGTATTAAAATTACTCTTTCTCACTTCAAAACATATCAAAAACTATGCTTTTTTTTACTTCTAAAATTACACTACTTTTTTTCTTACTTTGTTAACTCACTCTGGTATTAAAATTACTCTTTCTCACTTCAAAACATATCAAAAACTATGCTTTTTTTTACTTCTAAAATTACACTACTTTTTTTCTTACTTTGTTAACTCACTCTGGTATTAAAATTACTCTTTCTCACTTCAAAACATATAAAAAACTATGTTTTTTTTTACTTCTAAAATTACACTACTTTTTTTCTTACTTTGTTAACTCACTCTGATATTAAAATTACTTTTTCTCACTTCAAAACATATCAAAAACTATGCTTTTTTTTACTTCTAAAATTACACTACTTTTTTTCTTACTTTGTTAACTCACTCTGGTATTAAAATTACTCTTTCTCACTTCAAAACATATCAAAAACTATGCTTTTTTTTACTTCTAAAATTACACTACTTTTTTTCTTACTTTGTTAACTCACTCTGGTATTAAAATTACTCTTTCTCACTTCAAAACATATAAAAAACTATGCTTTTTTTTACTTCTAAAATTACACTACTTTTTTTCTTACTTTGTTAACTCACTCTGGTATTAAAATTACTCTTTCTCACTTCAAAACATATCAAAAACTATGCTTTTTTTTACTTCTAAAAATACACTACTTTTTTTCTTACTTTGTTAACTCACTCTGATATTAAAATTACTTTTTCTCACTTCAAAACATATCAAAAACTATGCTTTTTTTTACTTCTAAAATTACACTACTTTTTTTCTTACTTTGTTAACTCACTCTGATATTAAAATTACTCTTTCTCACTTCAAAACATATCAAAAACTATGCTTTTTTTTACTTCTAAAATTACACTACTTTTTTTCTTACTTTGTTAACTCACTCTGGTATTAAAATTACTCTTTCTCACTTCAAAACATATCAAAAACTATGCTTTTTTTTACTTCTAAAATTACACTACTTTTTTTCTTACTTTGTTAACTCACTCTGGTATTAAAATTACTCTTTCTCACTTCAAAACATATCAAAAACTATGCTTTTTTTTACTTCTAAAATTACACTACTTTTTTTCTTACTTTGTTAACTCACTCTGGTATTAAAATTACTCTTTCTCACTTCAAAACATATCAAAAACTATGCTTTTTTTTACTTCTAAAATTACACTACTTTTTTTCTTACTTTGTTAACTCACTCTGGTATTAAAATTACTCTTTCTCACTTCAAAACATATCAAAAACTATGCTTTTTTTTACTTCTAAAATTACACTACTTTTTTTCTTACTTTGTTAACTCACTCTGGTATTAAAATTACTCTTTCTCACTTCAAAACATATAAAAAACTATGCTTTTTTTTACTTCTAAAATTACACTACTTTTTTTCTTACTTTGTTAACTCACTCTGGTATTAAAATTACTCTTTCTCACTTCAAAACATATCAAAAACTATGCTTTTTTTTACTTCTAAAATTACACTACTTTTTTTCTTACTTTGTTAACTCACTCTGATATTAAAATTACTTTTTCTCACTTCAAAACATATCAAAAACTATGCTTTTTTTTACTTCTAAAATTACACTACTTTTTTTCTTACTTTGTTAACTCACTCTGGTATTAAAATTACTCTTTCTCACTTCAAAACATATCAAAAACTATGCTTTTTTTTACTTCTAAAATTACACTACTTTTTTTCTTACTTTGTTAACTCACTCTGGTATTAAAATTACTCTTTCTCACTTCAAAACATATCAAAAACTATGCTTTTTTTTACTTCTAAAATTACACTACTTTTTTTCTTACTTTGTTAACTCACTCTGGTATTAAAATTACTCTTTCTCACTTCAAAACATATAAAAAACTATGTTTTTTTTTACTTCTAAAATTACACTACTTTTTTTCTTACTTTGTTAACTCACTCTGATATTAAAATTACTTTTTCTCACTTCAAAACATATCAAAAACTATGCTTTTTTTTACTTCTAAAATTACACTACTTTTTTTCTTACTTTGTTAACTCACTCTGGTATTAAAATTACTCTTTCTCACTTCAAAACATATCAAAAACTATGCTTTTTTTTACTTCTAAAATTACACTACTTTTTTTCTTACTTTGTTAACTCACTCTGGTATTAAAATTACTCTTTCTCACTTCAAAACATATAAAAAACTATGCTTTTTTTTACTTCTAAAATTACACTACTTTTTTTCTTACTTTGTTAACTCACTCTGGTATTAAAATTACTCTTTCTCACTTCAAAACATATCAAAAACTATGCTTTTTTTTACTTCTAAAAATACACTACTTTTTTTCTTACTTTGTTAACTCACTCTGATATTAAAATTACTTTTTCTCACTTCAAAACATATCAAAAACTATGCTTTTTTTTACTTCTAAAATTACACTACTTTTTTTCTTACTTTGTTAACTCACTCTGGTATTAAAATTACTCTTTCTCACTTCAAAACATATCAAAAACTATGCTTTTTTTTACTTCTAAAATTACACTACTTTTTTTCTTACTTTGTTAACTCACTCTGGTATTAAAATTACTTTTTCTCACTTCAAAACATATCAAAAACTATGCTTTTTTTTACTTCTAAAAATACACTACTTTTTTTCTTACTTTGTTAACTCACTCTGATATTAAAATTACTTTTTCTCACTTCAAAACATATCAAAAACTATGCTTTTTTTTACTTCTAAAATTACACTACTTTTTTTCTTACTTTGTTAACTCACTCTGATATTAAAATTACTCTTTCTCACTTCAAAACATATCAAAAACTATGCTTTTTTTTACTTCTAAAATTACACTACTTTTTTTCTTACTTTGTTAACTCACTCTGGTATTAAAATTACTCTTTCTCACTTCAAAACATATCAAAAACTATGCTTTTTTTTACTTCTAAAATTACACTACTTTTTTTCTTACTTTGTTAACTCACTCTGGTATTAAAATTACTCTTTCTCACTTCAAAACATATCAAAAACTATGCTTTTTTTTACTTCTAAAATTACACTACTTTTTTTCTTACTTTGTTAACTCACTCTGGTATTAAAATTACTCTTTCTCACTTCAAAACATATAAAAAACTATGCTTTTTTTTACTTCTAAAATTACACTACTTTTTTTCTTACTTTGTTAACTCACTCTGATATTAAAATTACTCTTTCTCACTTCAAAACATATAAAAAACTATGCTTTTTTTTACTTCTAAAATTACACTACTTTTTTTCTTACTTTGTTAACTCACTCTGGTATTAAAATTACTTTTTCTCACTTCAAAACATATAAAAAACTATGCTTTTTTTTACTTCTAAAATTACACTACTTTTTTTCTTACTTTGTTAACTCACTCTGGTATTAAAATTACTCTTTCTCACTTCAAAACATATCAAAAACTATGCTTTTTTTTACTTCTAAAATTACACTACTTTTTTTCTTACTTTGTTAACTCACTCTGATATTAAAATTACTTTTTCTCACTTCAAAACATATCAAAAACTATGCTTTTTTTTACTTCTAAAATTACACTACTTTTTTTCTTACTTTGTTAACTCACTCTGGTATTAAAATTACTCTTTCTCACTTCAAAACATATCAAAAACTATGCTTTTTTTTACTTCTAAAATTACACTACTTTTTTTCTTACTTTGTTAACTCACTCTGGTATTAAAATTACTCTTTCTCACTTCAAAACATATCAAAAACTATGCTTTTTTTTACTTCTAAAATTACACTACTTTTTTTCTTACTTTGTTAACTCACTCTGGTATTAAAATTACTCTTTCTCACTTCAAAACATATAAAAAACTATGTTTTTTTTTACTTCTAAAATTACACTACTTTTTTTCTTACTTTGTTAACTCACTCTGATATTAAAATTACTTTTTCTCACTTCAAAACATATCAAAAACTATGCTTTTTTTTACTTCTAAAATTACACTACTTTTTTTCTTACTTTGTTAACTCACTCTGGTATTAAAATTACTCTTTCTCACTTCAAAACATATCAAAAACTATGCTTTTTTTTACTTCTAAAATTACACTACTTTTTTTCTTACTTTGTTAACTCACTCTGGTATTAAAATTACTCTTTCTCACTTCAAAACATATAAAAAACTATGCTTTTTTTTACTTCTAAAATTACACTACTTTTTTTCTTACTTTGTTAACTCACTCTGGTATTAAAATTACTCTTTCTCACTTCAAAACATATCAAAAACTATGCTTTTTTTTACTTCTAAAAATACACTACTTTTTTTCTTACTTTGTTAACTCACTCTGATATTAAAATTACTTTTTCTCACTTCAAAACATATCAAAAACTATGCTTTTTTTTACTTCTAAAATTACACTACTTTTTTTCTTACTTTGTTAACTCACTCTGGTATTAAAATTACTCTTTCTCACTTCAAAACATATCAAAAACTATGCTTTTTTTTACTTCTAAAATTACACTACTTTTTTTCTTACTTTGTTAACTCACTCTGGTATTAAAATTACTTTTTCTCACTTCAAAACATATCAAAAACTATGCTTTTTTTTACTTCTAAAATTACACTACTTTTTTTCTTACTTTGTTAACTCACTCTGGTATTAAAATTACTCTTTCTCACTTCAAAACATATCAAAAACTATGCTTTTTTTTACTTCTAAAATTACACTACTTTTTTTCTTACTTTGTTAACTCCCTCTGGTATTAAAATTACTCTTTCTCACTTCAAAACATATCAAAAACTATGCTTTTTTTTACTTCTAAAATTACACTACTTTTTTTCTTACTTTGTTAACTCACTCTGGTATTAAAATTACTCTTTCTCACTTCAAAACATATCAAAAACTATGCTTTTTTTTACTTCTAAAATTACACTACTTTTTTTCTTACTTTGTTAACTCACTCTGGTATTAAAATTACTCTTTCTCACTTCAAAACATATCAAAAACTATGCTTTTTTTTACTTCTAAAATTACACTACTTTTTTTCTTACTTTGTTAACTCACTCTGGTATTAAAATTACTTTTTCTCACTTCAAAACATATCAAAAACTATGCTTTTTTTTACTTCTAAAATTACACTACTTTTTTTCTTACTTTGTTAACTCACTCTGGTATTAAAATTACTCTTTCTCACTTCAAAACATATAAAAAACTATGCTTTTTTTTACTTCTAAAATTACACTACTTTTTTTCTTACTTTGTTAACTCACTCTGGTATTAAAATTACTCTTTCTCACTTCAAAACATATCAAAAACTATGCTTTTTTTTACTTCTAAAATTACACTACTTTTTTTCTTACTTTGTTAACTCACTCTGGTATTAAAATTACTTTTTCTCACTTCAAAACATATCAAAAACTATGCTTTTTTTTACTTCTAAAATTACACTACTTTTTTTCTTACTTTGTTAACTCACTCTGGTATTAAAATTACTCTTTCTCACTTCAAAACATATCAAAAACTATGCTTTTTTTTACTTCTAAAATTACACTACTTTTTTTCTTACTTTGTTAACTCACTCTGGTATTAAAATTACTCTTTCTCACTTCAAAACATATCAAAAACTATGCTTTTTTTTACTTCTAAAATTACACTACTTTTTTTCTTACTTTATTAACTCACTCTGGTATTAAAATTACTCTTTCTCACTTCAAAACATATCAAAAACTATGCTTTTTTTTACTTCTAAAATTACACTACTTTTTTTCTTACTTTGTTAACTCACTCTGGTATTAAAATTACTTTTTCTCACTTCAAAACATATCAAAAACTATGCTTTTTTTTACTTCTAAAATTACACTACTTTTTTTCTTACTTTGTTAACTCACTCTGGTATTAAAATTACTCTTTCTCACTTCAAAACATATCAAAAACTATGCTTTTTTTTACTTCTAAAATTACACTACTTTTTTTCTTACTTTGTTAACTCACTCTGGTATTAAAATTACTCTTTCTCACTTCAAAACATATCAAAAACTATGCTTTTTTTTACTTCTAAAATTACACTACTTTTTTTC
>CAMPDV010006174.1:0-25475 GCA_946699065.1 Loxodes magnus | reverse complement strand
TTTACTTTAAAAATTACTCAACTATTTTTCATACATTGTTAACTCACTCTGGTAGTAAAATTTTAATTTCTCACTTCAAAACATATCAAAAACAATGTTTTTTTTTACTTTAAAAATTACTCAACTATTTTTCATACATTGTTAACTCACTCTGGTAGTAAAATTTTAATTTCTCACTTCAAAACATATCAAAAACAATGTTTTTTTTTACTTTAAAAATTACTCAACTATTTTTCATACATTGTTAACTCACTCTGGTAGTAAAATTTTAATTTCTCACTTCAAAACATATCAAAAACAATGTTTTTTTTTACTTTAAAAATTACTCAACTATTTTTCATACATTGTTAACTCACTCTGGTAGTAAAATTTCGTAATTCTCACTTCAAAACATATCAAAAACAATGTTTTTTTTTACTTTAAAAATTACTCAACTATTTTTCATACATTGTTAACTCACTCTGGTAGTAAAATTTCGTATTCTCACTTCAAAACATATCAAAAACAATGTTTTTTTTTACTTTAAAAATTACTCAACTATTTTTCATACATTGTTAACTCACTCTGGTAGTAAAATTTCGTATTCTCACTTCAAAACATATCAAAAACAATGTTTTTTTTTACTTTAAAAATTACTCAACTATTTTTCATACATTGTTAACTCACTCTGGTAGTAAAATTTCGTATTCTCACTTCAAAACATATCAAAAACAATGTTTTTTTTTACTTTAAAAATTACTCAACTATTTTTCATACATTGTTAACTCACTCTGGTAGTAAAATTTCGTATTCTCACTTCAAAACATATCAAAAACAATGTTTTTTTTTACTTTAAAAATTACTCAACTATTTTTCATACATTGTTAACTCACTCTGGTAGTAAAATTTCGTATTCTCACTTCAAAACATATCAAAAAACAATGTTTTTTTTTACTTTAAAAATTACTCAACTATTTTTCATACATTGTTAACTCACTCTGGTAGTAAAATTTTAATTTCTCACTTCAAAACATATCAAAAACAATGTTTTTTTTTTACTTTAAAAATTACTCAACTATTTTTCATACATTGTTAACTCACTCTGGTAGTAAAATTTTAATTTCTCACTTCAAAACATATCAAAAACAATGTTTTTTTTTACTTTAAAAATTACTCAACTATTTTTTCATACATTGTTAACTCACTCTGGTAGTAAAATTTTAATTTCTCACTTCAAAACATATCAAAAACAATGTTTTTTTTACTTTAAAAATTACTCAACTATTTTTCATACATTGTTAACTCACTCTGGTAGTAAAATTTCGTATTCTCACTTCAAAACATATCAAAAACAATGTTTTTTGTTACTTTAAAAATTACTCAACTATTTTTCATACATTGTTAACTCACTCTGGTAGTAAAATTTCGTATTCTCACTTCAAAACATATCAAAAACAATGTTTTTTTTTACTTTAAAAATTACTCAACTATTTTTCATACATTGTTAACTCACTCTGGTAGTAAAATTTTAATTTCTCACTTCAAAACATATCAAAAACAATGTTTTTTTTTACTTTAAAAATTACTCAACTATTTTTCATACATTGTTAACTCACTCTGGTAGTAAAATTTCGTATTCTCACTTCAAAACATATCAAAAACAATGTTTTTTTTTACTTTAAAAATTACTCAACTATTTTTCATACATTGTTAACTCACTCTGGTAGTAAAATTTCGTATTCTCACTTCAAAACATATCAAAAACAATGTTTTTTTTTTACTTTAAAATTACTCAACTATTTTTCATACATTGTTAACTCACTCTGGTAGTAAAATTTTAATTTCTCACTTCAAAACATATCAAAAACAATGTTTTTTTTTTACTTTAAAAATTACTCAACTATTTTTCATACATTGTTAACTCACTCTGGTAGTAAAATTTTAATTTCTCACTTCAAAACATATCAAAAACAATGTTTTTTTTACTTTAAAAATTACTCAACTATTTTTCATACATTGTTAACTCACTCTGGTAGTAAAATTTTAATTTCTCACTTCAAAACATATCAAAAACAATGTTTTTTTTACTTTAAAAATTACTCAACTATTTTTCATACATTGTTAACTCACTCTGGTAGTAAAATTTTAATTTCTCACTTCAAAACATATCAAAAACAATGTTTTTTTTACTTTAAAAATTACTCAACTATTTTTCATACATTGTTAACTCACTCTGGTAGTAAAATTTCGTATTCTCACTTCAAAACATATCAAAAACAATGTTTTTTTTTTACTTTAAAAATTACTCAACTATTTTTCATACATTGTTAACTCACTCTGGTAGTAAAATTTTAATTTCTCACTTCAAAACATATCAAAAACAATGTTTTTTTTTACTTTAAAAATTACTCAACTATTTTTCATACATTGTTAACTCACTCTGGTAGTAAAATTTTAATTTCTCACTTCAAAACATATCAAAAACAATGTTTTTTTTTACTTTAAAAATTACTCAACTATTTTTCATACATTGTTAACTCACTCTGGTAGTAAAATTTCGTATTCTCACTTCAAAACATATCAAAAACAATGTTTTTTTTTACTTTAAAAATTACTCAACTATTTTTCATACATTGTTAACTCACTCTGGTAGTAAAATTTCGTATTCTCACTTCAAAACATATCAAAAACAATGTTTTTTTTTTACTTTAAAAATTACTCAACTATTTTTCATACATTGTTAACTCACTCTGGTAGTAAAATTTCGTATTCTCACTTCAAAACATATCAAAAACAATGTTTTTTTTTTACTTTAAAAATTACTCAACTATTTTTCATACATTGTTAACTCACTCTGGTAGTAAAATTTTAATTTCTCACTTCAAAACATATCAAAAACAATGTTTTTTTTTACTTTAAAAATTACTCAACTATTTTTCATACATTGTTAACTCACTCTGGTAGTAAAATTTCGTATTCTCACTTCAAAACATATCAAAAACAATGTTTTTTTTACTTTAAAATTACTCAACTATTTTTCATACATTGTTAACTCACTCTGGTAGTAAAATTTTAATTTCTCACTTCAAAACATATCAAAAACAATGTTTTTTTTTACTTTAAAAATTACTCAACTATTTTTCATACATTGTTAACTCACTCTGGTAGTAAAATTTTAATTTCTCACTTCAAAACATATCAAAAACAATGTTTTTTTTACTTTAAAAATTACTCAACTATTTTTCATACATTGTTAACTCACTCTGGTAGTAAAATTTCGTATTCTCACTTCAAAACATATCAAAAACAATGTTTTTTTTTACTTTAAAATTACTCAACTATTTTTCATACATTGTTAACTCACTCTGGTAGTAAAATTTTAATTTCTCACTTCAAAACATATCAAAAACAATGTTTTTTTTACTTTAAAAATTACTCAACTATTTTTCATACATTGTTAACTCACTCTGGTAGTAAAATTTCGTATTCTCACTTCAAAACATATCAAAAACAATGTTTTTTTTTACTTTAAAAATTACTCAACTATTTTTCATACATTGTTAACTCACTCTGGTAGTAAAATTTTAATTTCTCACTTCAAAACATATCAAAAACAATGTTTTTTTTTACTTTAAAAATTACTCAACTATTTTTCATACATTGTTAACTCACTCTGGTAGTAAAATTTCGTATTCTCACTTCAAAACATATCAAAAACAATGTTTTTTTTTACTTTAAAAATTACTCAACTATTTTTCATACATTGTTAACTCACTCTGGTAGTAAAATTTCGTATTCTCACTTCAAAACATATCAAAAACAATGTTTTTTTTTTACTTTAAAAATTACTCAACTATTTTTCATACATTGTTAACTCACTCTGGTAGTAAAATTTCGTATTCTCACTTCAAAACATATCAAAAACAATGTTTTTTTTACTTTAAAAATTACTCAACTATTTTTCATACATTGTTAACTCACTCTGTAGTAAAATTTCGTATTCTCACTTCAAAACATATCAAAAACAATGTTTTTTTTTACTTTAAAAATTACTCAACTATTTTTCATACATTGTTAACTCACTCTGGTAGTAAAATTTTAATTTCTCACTTCAAAACATATCAAAAACAATGTTTTTTTTTACTTTAAAAATTACTCAACTATTTTTCATACATTGTTAACTCACTCTGGTAGTAAAATTTCGTATTCTCACTTCAAAACATATCAAAAACAATGTTTTTTTTTACTTTAAAAATTACTCAACTATTTTTCATACATTGTTAACTCACTCTGGTAGTAAAATTTTAATTTCTCACTTCAAAACATATCAAAAACAATGTTTTTTTTACTTTAAAAATTACTCAACTATTTTTCATACATTGTTAACTCACTCTGGTAGTAAAATTTCGTATTCTCACTTCAAAACATATCAAAAACAATGTTTTTTTTTACTTTAAAAATTACTCAACTATTTTTCATACATTGTTAACTCACTCTGGTAGTAAAATTTTAATTTCTCACTTCAAACATATCAAAAACAATGTTTTTTTTTACTTTAAAAATTACTCAACTATTTTTCATACATTGTTAACTCACTCTGGTAGTAAAATTTTAATTTCTCACTTCAAAACATATCAAAAACAATGTTTTTTTTACTTTAAAAATTACTCAACTATTTTTCATACATTGTTAACTCACTCTGGTAGTAAAATTTCGTATTCTCACTTCAAAACATATCAAAAACAATGTTTTTTTTTACTTTAAAATTACTCAACTATTTTTCATACATTGTTAACTCACTCTGGTAGTAAAATTTTAATTTCTCACTTCAAAACATATCAAAAACAATGTTTTTTTTACTTTAAAAATTACTCAACTATTTTTCATACATTGTTAACTCACTCTGGTAGTAAAATTTCGTATTCTCACTTCAAAACATATCAAAAACAATGTTTTTTTTTTACTTTAAAAATTACTCAACTATTTTTCATACATTGTTAACTCACTCTGGTAGTAAAATTTTAATTTCTCACTTCAAAACATATCAAAAACAATGTTTTTTTTTACTTTAAAAATTACTCAACTATTTTTCATACATTGTTAACTCACTCTGGTAGTAAAATTTCGTATTCTCACTTCAAAACATATCAAAAACAATGTTTTTTTTTTACTTTAAAAATTACTCAACTATTTTTCATACATTGTTAACTCACTCTGGTAGTAAAATTTCGTATTCTCACTTCAAAACATATCAAAAACAATGTTTTTTTTTACTTTAAAAATTACTCAACTATTTTTCATACATTGTTAACTCACTCTGGTAGTAAAATTTCGTATTCTCACTTCAAAACATATCAAAAACAATGTTTTTTTTTACTTTAAAAATTACTCAACTATTTTTCATACATTGTTAACTCACTCTGGTAGTAAAATTTCGTATTCTCACTTCAAAACATATCAAAAACAATGTTTTTTTTACTTTAAAAATTACTCAACTATTTTTCATACATTGTTAACTCACTCTGGTAGTAAAATTTCGTATTCTCACTTCAAAACATATCAAAAACAATGTTTTTTTTTTACTTTAAAAATTACTCAACTATTTTTCATACATTGTTAACTCACTCTGGTAGTAAAATTTTAATTTCTCACTTCAAAACATATCAAAAACAATGTTTTTTTTTTACTTTAAAAATTACTCAACTATTTTTCATACATTGTTAACTCACTCTGGTAGTAAAATTTAATTTCTCACTTCAAAACATATCAAAAACAATGTTTTTTTTTACTTTAAAAATTACTCAACTATTTTTCATACATTGTTAACTCACTCTGGTAGTAAAATTTCGTATTCTCACTTCAAAACATATCAAAAACAATGTTTTTTTTTACTTTAAAAATTACTCAACTATTTTTCATACATTGTTAACTCACTCTGGTAGTAAAATTTTAATTTCTCACTTCAAAACATATCAAAAACAATGTTTTTTTTTACTTTAAAAATTACTCAACTATTTTTCATACATTGTTAACTCACTCTGGTAGTAAAATTTTAATTTCTCACTTCAAAACATATCAAAAACAATGTTTTTTTTTACTTTAAAATTACTCAACTATTTTTCATACATTGTTAACTCACTCTGGTAGTAAAATTTTAATTTCTCACTTCAAAACATATCAAAAACAATGTTTTTTTTTACTTTAAAAATTACTCAACTATTTTTCATACATTGTTAACTCACTCTGGTAGTAAAATTTCGTATTCTCACTTCAAAACATATCAAAAACAATGTTTTTTTTTACTTTAAAAATTACTCAACTATTTTTCATACATTGTTAACTCACTCTGGTAGTAAAATTTTAATTTCTCACTTCAAAACATATCAAAAACAATGTTTTTTTTTACTTTAAAAATTACTCAACTATTTTTCATACATTGTTAACTCACTCTGGTAGTAAAATTTTAATTTCTCACTTCAAAACATATCAAAAACAATGTTTTTTTTTTACTTTAAAAATTACTCAACTATTTTTCATACATTGTTAACTCACTCTGGTAGTAAAATTTTAATTTCTCACTTCAAAACATATCAAAAACAATGTTTTTTTTTACTTTAAAAATTACTCAACTATTTTTCATACATTGTTAACTCACTCTGGTAGTAAAATTTCGTATTCTCACTTCAAAACATATCAAAAACAATGTTTTTTTTACTTTAAAAATTACTCAACTATTTTTCATACATTGTTAACTCACTCTGGTAGTAAAATTTCGTATTCTCACTTCAAAACATATCAAAAACAATGTTTTTTTTTACTTTAAAAATTACTCAACTATTTTTCATACATTGTTAACTCACTCTGGTAGTAAAATTTTAATTTCTCACTTCAAAACATATCAAAAACAATGTTTTTTTTTACTTTAAAAATTACTCAACTATTTTTCATACATTGTTAACTCACTCTGGTAGTAAAATTTCGTATTCTCACTTCAAAACATATCAAAAACAATGTTTTTTTTTTACTTTAAAAATTACTCAACTATTTTTCATACATTGTTAACTCACTCTGGTAGTAAAATTTTAATTTCTCACTTCAAAACATATCAAAAACAATGTTTTTTTTTACTTTAAAAATTACTCAACTATTTTTCATACATTGTTAACTCACTCTGGTAGTAAAATTTTAATTTCTCACTTCAAAACATATCAAAAACAATGTTTTTTTTTACTTTAAAAATTACTCAACTATTTTTCATACATTGTTAACTCACTCTGGTAGTAAAATTTCGTATTCTCACTTCAAAACATATCAAAAACAATGTTTTTTTTTACTTTAAAAATTACTCAACTATTTTTCATACATTGTTAACTCACTCTGGTAGTAAAATTTTAATTTCTCACTTCAAAACATATCAAAAACAATGTTTTTTTTTACTTTAAAAATTACTCAACTATTTTTCATACATTGTTAACTCACTCTGGTAGTAAAATTTTAATTTCTCACTTCAAAACATATCAAAAACAATGTTTTTTTTTACTTTAAAAATTACTCAACTATTTTTCATACATTGTTAACTCACTCTGGTAGTAAAATTTTAATTTCTCACTTCAAAACATATCAAAAACAATGTTTTTTTTTACTTTAAAAATTACTCAACTATTTTTCATACATTGTTAACTCACTCTGGTAGTAAATTTTAATTTGTCACTTCAAAACATATCAAAAACAATGTTTTTTTTTACTTTAAAAATTACTCAACTATTTTTCATACATTGTTAACTCACTCTGGTAGTAAAATTTCGTATTCTCACTTCAAAACATATCAAAAACAATGTTTTTTTTTACTTTAAAAATTACTCAACTATTTTTCATACATTGTTAACTCACTCTGGTAGTAAAATTTTAATTTCTCACTTCAAAACATATCAAAAACAATGTTTTTTTTTACTTTAAAAATTACTCAACTATTTTTCATACATTGTTAACTCACTCTGGTAGTAAAATTTTAATTTCTCACTTCAAAACATATCAAAAACAATGTTTTTTTTTTACTTTAAAAATTACTCAACTATTTTTCATACATTGTTAACTCACTCTGGTAGTAAAATTTTAATTTCTCACTTCAAAACATATCAAAAACAATGTTTTTTTTTACTTTAAAAATTACTCAACTATTTTTCATACATTGTTAACTCACTCTGGTAGTAAAATTTTAATTTGTCACTTCAAAACATATCAAAAACAATGTTTTTTTTACTTTAAAAATTACTCAACTATTTTTCATACATTGTTAACTCACTCTGGTAGTAAAATTTCGTATTCTCACTTCAAAACATATCAAAAACAATGTTTTTTTTTACTTTAAAAATTACTCAACTATTTTTCATACATTGTTAACTCACTCTGGTAGTAAAATTTCGTATTCTCACTTCAAAACATATCAAAAACAATGTTTTTTTTTACTTTAAAAATTACTCAACTATTTTTCATACATTGTTAACTCACTCTGGTAGTAAAATTTCGTATTCTCACTTCAAAACATATCAAAAACAATGTTTTTTTTTACTTTAAAAATTACTCAACTATTTTTCATACATTGTTAACTCACTCTGGTAGTAAAATTTAATTTCTCACTTCAAAACATATCAAAAACAATGTTTTTTTTTACTTTAAAAATTACTCAACTATTTTTCATACATTGTTAACTCACTCTGGTAGTAAAATTTTAATTTGTCACTTCAAAACATATCAAAAACAATGTTTTTTTTTACTTTAAAAATTACTCAACTATTTTTCATACATTGTTAACTCACTCTGGTAGTAAAATTTTAATTTCTCACTTCAAAACATATCAAAAACAATGTTTTTTTTTACTTTAAAAATTACTCAACTATTTTTCATACATTGTTAACTCACTCTGGTAGTAAAATTTTAATTTGTCACTTCAAAACATATCAAAAACAATGTTTTTTTTTACTTTAAAAATTACTCAACTATTTTTCATACATTGTTAACTCACTCTGGTAGTAAAATTTCGTATTTCTCACTTCAAAACATATCAAAAACAATGTTTTTTTTTACTTTAAAAATTACTCAACTATTTTTCATACATTGTTAACTCACTCTGGTAGTAAAATTTCGTATTCTCACTTCAAAACATATCAAAAACAATGTTTTTTTTTACTTTAAAAATTACTCAACTATTTTTCATACATTGTTAACTCACTCTGGTAGTAAAATTTCGTATTCTCACTTCAAAACATATCAAAAACAATGTTTTTTTTTACTTTAAAAATTACTCAACTATTTTTCATACATTGTTAACTCACTCTGGTAGTAAAATTTCGTATTCTCACTTCAAAACATATCAAAAACAATGTTTTTTTTTACTTTAAAAATTACTCAACTATTTTTCATACATTGTTAACTCACTCTGGTAGTAAAATTTTTATTTGTCACTTCAAAACATATCAAAAACAATGTTTTTTTTTTACTTTAAAAATTACTCAACTATTTTTCATACATTGTTAACTCACTCTGGTAGTAAAATTTTAATTTCTCACTTCAAAACATATCAAAAACAATGTTTTTTTTTTACTTTAAAAATTACTCAACTATTTTTCATACATTGTTAACTCACTCTGGTAGTAAAATTTTAATTTGTCACTTCAAAACATATCAAAAACAATGTTTTTTTTTTACTTTAAAAATTACTCAACTATTTTTCATACATTGTTAACTCACTCTGGTAGTAAAATTTTAATTTCTCACTTCAAAACATATCAAAAACAATGTTTTTTTTTACTTTAAAAATTACTCAACTATTTTTCATACATTGTTAACTCACTCTGGTAGTAAAATTTCGTATTCTCACTTCAAAACATATCAAAAAACAATGTTTTTTTTTACTTTAAAAATTACTCAACTATTTTTCATACATTGTTAACTCACTCTGGTAGTAAAATTTTAATTTCTCACTTCAAAACATATCAAAAACAATGTTTTTTTTTACTTTAAAAATTACTCAACTATTTTTCATACATTGTTAACTCACTCTGGTAGTAAAATTTCGTATTCTCACTTCAAAACATATCAAAAACAATGTTTTTTTTTACTTTAAAAATTACTCAACTATTTTTCATACATTGTTAACTCACTCTGGTAGTAAAATTTCGTATTCTCACTTCAAAACATATCAAAAACAATGTTTTTTTTTACTTTAAAAATTACTCAACTATTTTTCATACATTGTTAACTCACTCTGGTAGTAAAATTTTAATTTCTCACTTCAAAACATATCAAAAACAATGTTTTTTTTTACTTTAAAAATTACTCAACTATTTTTCATACATTGTTAACTCACTCTGGTAGTAAAATTTTAATTTGTCACTTCAAAACATATCAAAAACAATGTTTTTTTTTACTTTAAAAATTACTCAACTATTTTTCATACATTGTTAACTCACTCTGGTAGTAAAATTTTAATTTCTCACTTCAAAACATATCAAAAACAATGTTTTTTTTTACTTTAAAAATTACTCAACTATTTTTCATACATTGTTAACTCACTCTGGTAGTAAAATTTTAATTTCTCACTTCAAAACATATCAAAAACAATGTTTTTTTTTACTTTAAAAATTACTCAACTATTTTTCATACATTGTTAACTCTGGTAGTAAAATTTCGTATTCTCACTTCAAAACATATCAAAAACAATGTTTTTTTTTACTTTAAAAATTACTCAACTATTTTTCATACATTGTTAACTCACTCTGGTAGTAAAATTTCGTATTCTCACTTCAAAACATATCAAAAACAATGTTTTTTTTTACTTTAAAAATTACTCAACTATTTTTCATACATTGTTAACTCACTCTGGTAGTAAAATTTCGTATTCTCACTTCAAAACATATCAAAAACAATGTTTTTTTTTACTTTAAAAATTACTCAACTATTTTTCATACATTGTTAACTCACTCTGGTAGTAAAATTTTAATTTCTCACTTCAAAACATATCAAAAACAATGTTTTTTTTTACTTAAAAATTACTCAACTATTTTTCATACATTGTTAACTCACTCTGGTAGTAAAATTTCGTATTCTCACTTCAAAACATATCAAAAACAATGTTTTTTTTTACTTTAAAAATTACTCAACTATTTTTCATACATTGTTAACTCACTCTGGTAGTAAATTTTAATTTCTCACTTCAAAACATATCAAAAACAATGTTTTTTTTTACTTTAAAAATTACTCAACTATTTTTCATACATTGTTAACTCACTCTGGTAGTAAAATTTCGTATTCTCACTTCAAAACATATCAAAAACAATGTTTTTTTTTACTTTAAAAATTACTCAACTATTTTTCATACATTGTTAACTCACTCTGGTAGTAAAATTTCGTATTCTCACTTCAAAACATATCAAAAACAATGTTTTTTTTTACTTTAAAAATTACTCAACTATTTTTCATACATTGTTAACTCACTCTGGTAGTAAAATTTCGTATTCTCACTTCAAAACATATCAAAAACAATGTTTTTTTTTACTTTAAAAATTACTCAACTATTTTTCATACATTGTTAACTCACTCTGGTAGTAAAATTTTAATTTCTCACTTCAAAACATATCAAAAACAATGTTTTTTTTTACTTTAAAAATTACTCAACTATTTTTCATACATTGTTAACTCACTCTGGTAGTAAAATTTCGTATTCTCACTTCAAAACATATCAAAAACAATGTTTTTTTTTACTTTAAAAATTACTCAACTATTTTTCATACATTGTTAACTCACTCTGGTAGTAAAATTTTAATTTGTCACTTCAAAACATATCAAAAACAATGTTTTTTTTTACTTTAAAAATTACTCAACTATTTTTCATACATTGTTAACTCACTCTGGTAGTAAAATTTTAATTTGTCACTTCAAAACATATCAAAAACAATGTTTTTTTTTACTTTAAAAATTACTCAACTATTTTTCATACATTGTTAACTCACTCTGGTAGTAAAATTTCGTATTCTCACTTCAAAACATATCAAAAACAATGTTTTTTTTTACTTTAAAAATTACTCAACTATTTTTCATACATTGTTAACTCACTCTGGTAGTAAAATTTTAATTTCTCACTTCAAAACATATCAAAAACAATGTTTTTTTTTACTTTAAAAATTACTCAACTATTTTTCATACATTGTTAACTCTGGTAGTAAAATTTTAATTTCTCACTTCAAAACATATCAAAAACAATGTTTTTTTTTACTTTAAAAATTACTCAACTATTTTTCATACATTGTTAACTCACTCTGGTAGTAAAATTTTAATTTGTCACTTCAAAACATATCAAAAACAATGTTTTTTTTTACTTTAAAAATTACTCAACTATTTTTCATACATTGTTAACTCACTCTGGTAGTAAAATTTCGTATTCTCACTTCAAAACATATCAAAAACAATGTTTTTTTTACTTTAAAAATTACTCAACTATTTTTCATACATTGTTAACTCACTCTGGTAGTAAAATTTTAATTTCTCACTTCAAAACATATCAAAAACAATGTTTTTTTTTTACTTTAAAAATTACTCAACTATTTTTCATACATTGTTAACTCACTCTGGTAGTAAAATTTTAATTTGTCACTTCAAAACATATCAAAAACAATGTTTTTTTTTACTTTAAAAATTACTCAACTATTTTTCATACATTGTTAACTCACTCTGGTAGTAAAATTTTAATTTCTCACTTCAAAACATATCAAAAACAATGTTTTTTTTTACTTTAAAAATTACTCAACTATTTTTCATACATTGTTAACTCACTCTGGTAGTAAAATTTCGTATTCTCACTTCAAAACATATCAAAAACAATGTTTTTTTTTACTTTAAAAATTACTCAACTATTTTTCATACATTGTTAACTCACTCTGGTAGTAAAATTTTAATTTCTCACTTCAAAACATATCAAAAACAATGTTTTTTTTTTACTTTAAAAATTACTCAACTATTTTTCATACATTGTTAACTCACTCTGGTAGTAAAATTTCGTATTCTCACTTCAAAACATATCAAAAACAATGTTTTTTTTTACTTTAAAAATTACTCAACTATTTTTCATACATTGTTAACTCACTCTGGTAGTAAAATTTCGTATTCTCACTTCAAAACATATCAAAAACAATGTTTTTTTTTACTTTAAAAATTACTCAACTATTTTTCATACATTGTTAACTCACTCTGGTAGTAAAATTTTAATTTCTCACTTCAAAACATATCAAAAACAATGTTTTTTTTTACTTTAAAAATTACTCAACTATTTTTCATACATTGTTAACTCACTCTGGTAGTAAAATTTTAATTTGTCACTTCAAAACATATCAAAAACAATGTTTTTTTTTACTTTAAAAATTACTCAACTATTTTTCATACATTGTTAACTCACTCTGGTAGTAAAATTTTAATTTCTCACTTCAAAACATATCAAAAACAATGTTTTTTTTTACTTTAAAAATTACTCAACTATTTTTCATACATTGTTAACTCACTCTGGTAGTAAAATTTTAATTTCTCACTTCAAAACATATCAAAAACAATGTTTTTTTTTACTTTAAAAATTACTCAACTATTTTTCATACATTGTTAACTCTGGTAGTAAAATTTCGTATTCTCACTTCAAAACATATCAAAAACAATGTTTTTTTTTACTTTAAAAATTACTCAACTATTTTTCATACATTGTTAACTCACTCTGGTAGTAAAATTTCGTATTCTCACTTCAAAACATATCAAAAACAATGTTTTTTTTTACTTTAAAATTACTCAACTATTTTTCATACATTGTTAACTCACTCTGGTAGTAAAATTTCGTATTCTCACTTCAAAACATATCAAAAACAATGTTTTTTTTTACTTTAAAAATTACTCAACTATTTTTCATACATTGTTAACTCACTCTGGTAGTAAAATTTTAATTTCTCACTTCAAAACATATCAAAAACAATGTTTTTTTTTACTTTAAAAATTACTCAACTATTTTTCATACATTGTTAACTCACTCTGGTAGTAAAATTTCGTATTCTCACTTCAAAACATATCAAAAACAATGTTTTTTTTTACTTTAAAAATTACTCAACTATTTTTCATACATTGTTAACTCACTCTGGTAGTAAAATTTTAATTTCTCACTTCAAAACATATCAAAAACAATGTTTTTTTTTACTTTAAAAATTACTCAACTATTTTTCATACATTGTTAACTCACTCTGGTAGTAAAATTTCGTATTCTCACTTCAAAACATATCAAAAACAATGTTTTTTTTACTTTAAAAATTACTCAACTATTTTTCATACATTGTTAACTCACTCTGGTAGTAAAATTTCGTATTCTCACTTCAAAACATATCAAAAACAATGTTTTTTTTTACTTTAAAAATTACTCAACTATTTTTCATACATTGTTAACTCACTCTGGTAGTAAAATTTCGTATTCTCACTTCAAAACATATCAAAAACAATGTTTTTTTTTACTTTAAAAATTACTCAACTATTTTTCATACATTGTTAACTCACTCTGGTAGTAAAATTTTAATTTCTCACTTCAAAACATATCAAAAACAATGTTTTTTTTTACTTTAAAAATTACTCAACTATTTTTCATACATTGTTAACTCACTCTGGTAGTAAAATTTCGTATTCTCACTTCAAAACATATCAAAAACAATGTTTTTTTTTACTTTAAAAATTACTCAACTATTTTTCATACATTGTTAACTCACTCTGGTAGTAAAATTTTAATTTGTCACTTCAAAACATATCAAAAACAATGTTTTTTTTTACTTTAAAAATTACTCAACTATTTTTCATACATTGTTAACTCACTCTGGTAGTAAAATTTTAATTTGTCACTTCAAAACATATCAAAAACAATGTTTTTTTTTACTTTAAAAATTACTCAACTATTTTTCATACATTGTTAACTCACTCTGGTAGTAAAATTTCGTATTCTCACTTCAAAACATATCAAAAACAATGTTTTTTTTTACTTTAAAAATTACTCAACTATTTTTCATACATTGTTAACTCACTCTGGTAGTAAAATTTTAATTTCTCACTTCAAAACATATCAAAAACAATGTTTTTTTTTACTTTAAAAATTACTCAACTATTTTTCATACATTGTTAACTCTGGTAGTAAAATTTTAATTTCTCACTTCAAAACATATCAAAAACAATGTTTTTTTTTACTTTAAAAATTACTCAACTATTTTTCATACATTGTTAACTCACTCTGGTAGTAAAATTTTAATTTGTCACTTCAAAACATATCAAAAACAATGTTTTTTTTTACTTTAAAAATTACTCAACTATTTTTCATACATTGTTAACTCACTCTGGTAGTAAAATTTCGTATTCTCACTTCAAAACATATCAAAAACAATGTTTTTTTTTACTTTAAAAATTACTCAACTATTTTTCATACATTGTTAACTCACTCTGGTAGTAAAATTTTAATTTCTCACTTCAAAACATATCAAAAACAATGTTTTTTTTTACTTTAAAAATTACTCAACTATTTTTCATACATTGTTAACTCACTCTGGTAGTAAAATTTCGTATTCTCACTTCAAAACATATCAAAAACAATGTTTTTTTTTACTTTAAAAATTACTCAACTATTTTTCATACATTGTTAACTCACTCTGGTAGTAAAATTTTAATTTCTCACTTCAAAACATATCAAAAACAATGTTTTTTTTTACTTTAAAAATTACTCAACTATTTTTCATACATTGTTAACTCACTCTGGTAGTAAAATTTTAATTTCTCACTTCAAAACATATCAAAAACAATGTTTTTTTTTACTTTAAAAATTACTCAACTATTTTTCATACATTGTTAACTCACTCTGGTAGTAAAATTTTAATTTCTCACTTCAAAACATATCAAAAAACAATGTTTTTTTTTACTTTAAAAATTACTCAACTATTTTTCATACATTGTTAACTCTGGTAGTAAAATTTCGTATTCTCACTTCAAAACATATCAAAAACAATGTTTTTTTTTACTTTAAAAATTACTCAACTATTTTTCATACATTGTTAACTCACTCTGGTAGTAAAATTTTAATTTGTCACTTCAAAACATATCAAAAACAATGTTTTTTTTTACTTTAAAAATTACTCAACTATTTTTCATACATTGTTAACTCACTCTGGTAGTAAAATTTTAATTTGTCACTTCAAAACATATCAAAAACAATGTTTTTTTTTACTTTAAAAATTACTCAACTATTTTTCATACATTGTTAACTCACTCTGGTAGTAAAATTTCGTATTCTCACTTCAAAACATATCAAAAACAATGTTTTTTTTTACTTTAAAAATTACTCAACTATTTTTCATACATTGTTAACTCACTCTGGTAGTAAAATTTTAATTTCTCACTTCAAAACATATCAAAAACAATGTTTTTTTTTACTTTAAAAATTACTCAACTATTTTTCATACATTGTTAACTCTGGTAGTAAAATTTTAATTTCTCACTTCAAAACATATCAAAAACAATGTTTTTTTTTACTTTAAAAATTACTCAACTATTTTTCATACATTGTTAACTCACTCTGGTAGTAAAATTTTAATTTGTCACTTCAAAACATATCAAAAACAATGTTTTTTTTTTACTTTAAAAATTACTCAACTATTTTTCATACATTGTTAACTCACTCTGGTAGTAAAATTTCGTATTCTCACTTCAAAACATATCAAAAACAATGTTTTTTTTTACTTTAAAAATTACTCAACTATTTTTCATACATTGTTAACTCACTCTGGTAGTAAAATTTTAATTTCTCACTTCAAAACATATCAAAAACAATGTTTTTTTTTACTTTAAAAATTACTCAACTATTTTTCATACATTGTTAACTCACTCTGGTAGTAAAATTTCGTATTCTCACTTCAAAACATATCAAAAACAATGTTTTTTTTTACTTTAAAAATTACTCAACTATTTTTCATACATTGTTAACTCACTCTGGTAGTAAAATTTTAATTTCTCACTTCAAAACATATCAAAAACAATGTTTTTTTTTACTTTAAAAATTACTCAACTATTTTTCATACATTGTTAACTCACTCTGGTAGTAAAATTTTAATTTCTCACTTCAAAACATATCAAAAACAATGTTTTTTTTTACTTTAAAAATTACTCAACTATTTTTCATACATTGTTAACTCACTCTGGTAGTAAAATTTTAATTTCTCACTTCAAAACATATCAAAAACAATGTTTTTTTTTACTTTAAAAATTACTCAACTATTTTTCATACATTGTTAACTCTGGTAGTAAAATTTCGTATTCTCACTTCAAAACATATCAAAAACAATGTTTTTTTTTACTTTAAAAATTACTCAACTATTTTTCATACATTGTTAACTCACTCTGGTAGTAAAATTTCGTATTCTCACTTCAAAACATATCAAAAACAATGTTTTTTTTTACTTTAAAAATTACTCAACTATTTTTCATACATTGTTAACTCACTCTGGTAGTAAAATTTCGTATTCTCACTTCAAAACATATCAAAAACAATGTTTTTTTTTACTTTAAAAATTACTCAACTATTTTTCATACATTGTTAACTCACTCTGGTAGTAAAATTTCGTATTCTCACTTCAAAACATATCAAAAACAATGTTTTTTTTTACTTTAAAAATTACTCAACTATTTTTCATACATTGTTAACTCACTCTGGTAGTAAAATTTCGTATTCTCACTTCAAAACATATCAAAAACAATGTTTTTTTTTACTTTAAAAATTACTCAACTATTTTTCATACATTGTTAACTCACTCTGGTAGTAAAATTTCGTATTCTCACTTCAAAACATATCAAAAACAATGTTTTTTTTTACTTTAAAAATTACTCAACTATTTTTCATACATTGTTAACTCACTCTGGTAGTAAAATTTTAATTTCTCACTTCAAAACATATCAAAAACAATGTTTTTTTTTACTTTAAAAATTACTCAACTATTTTTCATACATTGTTAACTCACTCTGGTAGTAAAATTTCGTATTCTCACTTCAAAACATATCAAAAACAATGTTTTTTTTTACTTTAAAAATTACTCAACTATTTTTCATACATTGTTAACTCTGGTAGTAAAATTTTAATTTCTCACTTCAAAACATATCAAAAACAATGTTTTTTTTTACTTTAAAAATTACTCAACTATTTTTCATACATTGTTAACTCACTCTGTAGTAAAATTTCGTATTCTCACTTCAAAACATATCAAAAACAATGTTTTTTTTTACTTTAAAAATTACTCAACTATTTTTCATACATTGTTAACTCACTCTGGTAGTAAAATTTTAATTTCTCACTTCAAAACATATCAAAAACAATGTTTTTTTTTACTTTAAAAATTACTCAACTATTTTTCATACATTGTTAACTCACTCTGGTAGTAAAATTTTAATTTCTCACTTCAAAACATATCAAAAACAATGTTTTTTTTTACTTTAAAAATTACTCAACTATTTTTCATACATTGTTAACTCACTTGGTAGTAAAATTTTAATTTCTCACTTCAAAACATATCAAAAACAATGTTTTTTTTTACTTTAAAAATTACTCAACTATTTTTCATACATTGTTAACTCTGGTAGTAAAATTTCGTATTCTCACTTCAAAACATATCAAAAACAATGTTTTTTTTTACTTTAAAAATTACTCAACTATTTTTCATACATTGTTAACTCACTCTGGTAGTAAAATTTCGTATTCTCACTTCAAAACATATCAAAAACAATGTTTTTTTTTACTTTAAAAATTACTCAACTATTTTTCATACATTGTTAACTCACTCTGGTAGTAAAATTTCGTATTCTCACTTCAAAACATATCAAAAACAATGTTTTTTTTTACTTTAAAAATTACTCAACTATTTTTCATACATTGTTAACTCACTCTGGTAGTAAAATTTCGTATTCTCACTTCAAAACATATCAAAAACAATGTTTTTTTTTACTTTAAAATTACTCAACTATTTTTCATACATTGTTAACTCACTCTGGTAGTAAAATTTCGTATTCTCACTTCAAAACATATCAAAAACAATGTTTTTTTTTACTTTAAAAATTACTCAACTATTTTTCATACATTGTTAACTCACTCTGGTAGTAAAATTTTAATTTCTCACTTCAAAACATATCAAAAACAATGTTTTTTTTTACTTTAAAAATTACTCAACTATTTTTCATACATTGTTAACTCACTCTGGTAGTAAAATTTTAATTTCTCACTTCAAAACATATCAAAAACAATGTTTTTTTTTACTTTAAAAATTACTCAACTATTTTTCATACATTGTTAACTCACTCTGGTAGTAAAATTTTAATTTCTCACTTCAAAACATATCAAAAACAATGTTTTTTTTTACTTTAAAAATTACTCAACTATTTTTCATACATTGTTAACTCTGGTAGTAAAATTTCGTATTCTCACTTCAAAACATATCAAAAACAATGTTTTTTTTTACTTTAAAAATTACTCAACTATTTTTCATACATTGTTAACTCACTCTGGTAGTAAAATTTCGTATTCTCACTTCAAAACATATCAAAAACAATGTTTTTTTTTACTTTAAAAATTACTCAACTATTTTTCATACATTGTTAACTCACTCTGGTAGTAAAATTTCGTATTCTCACTTCAAAACATATCAAAAACAATGTTTTTTTTTACTTTAAAAATTACTCAACTATTTTTCATACATTGTTAACTCACTCTGGTAGTAAAATTTCGTATTCTCACTTCAAAACATATCAAAAACAATGTTTTTTTTTACTTTAAAAATTACTCAACTATTTTTCATACATTGTTAACTCACTCTGGTAGTAAAATTTTAATTTCTCACTTCAAAACATATCAAAAACAATGTTTTTTTTTACTTTAAAAATTACTCAACTATTTTTCATACATTGTTAACTCACTCTGGTAGTAAAATTTTAATTTCTCACTTCAAAACATATCAAAAACAATGTTTTTTTTTACTTTAAAAATTACTCAACTATTTTTCATACATTGTTAACTCACTCTGGTAGTAAAATTTTAATTTCTCACTTCAAAACATATCAAAAACAATGTTTTTTTTTACTTTAAAAATTACTCAACTATTTTTCATACATTGTTAACTCACTCTGGTAGTAAAATTTTAATTTCTCACTTCAAAACATATCAAAAACAATGTTTTTTTTTACTTTAAAAATTACTCAACTATTTTTCATACATTGTTAACTCACTCTGGTAGTAAAATTTTAATTTCTCACTTCAAAACATATCAAAAACAATGTTTTTTTTTACTTTAAAAATTACTCAACTATTTTTCATACATTGTTAACTCACTCTGGTAGTAAAATTTTAATTTCTCACTTCAAAACATATCAAAAACAATGTTTTTTTTTACTTTAAAAATTACTCAACTATTTTTCATACATTGTTAACTCACTCTGGTAGTAAAATTTTAATTTGTCACTTCAAAACATATCAAAAACAATGTTTTTTTTTACTTTAAAAATTACTCAACTATTTTTCATACATTGTTAACTCACTCTGGTAGTAAAATTTTAATTTCTCACTTCAAAACATATCAAAAACAATGTTTTTTTTTACTTTAAAAATTACTCAACTATTTTTCATACATTGTTAACTCACTCTGGTAGTAAAATTTTAATTTCTCACTTCAAAACATATCAAAAACAATGTTTTTTTTTACTTTAAAAATTACTCAACTATTTTTCATACATTGTTAACTCACTCTGGTAGTAAAATTTCGTATTCTCACTTCAAAACATATCAAAAACAATGTTTTTTTTTACTTTAAAAATTACTCAACTATTTTTCATACATTGTTAACTCACTCTGGTAGTAAAATTTTAATTTCTCACTTCAAAACATATCAAAAACAATGTTTTTTTTTACTTTAAAAATTACTCAACTATTTTTCATACATTGTTAACTCACTCTGGTAGTAAAATTTCGTATTCTCACTTCAAAACATATCAAAAACAATGTTTTTTTTTACTTTAAAATTACTCAACTATTTTTCATACATTGTTAACTCACTCTGGTAGTAAAATTTTAATTTCTCACTTCAAAACATATCAAAAACAATGTTTTTTTTACTTTAAAAATTACTCAACTATTTTTCATACATTGTTAACTCACTCTGGTAGTAAAATTTCGTATTCTCACTTCAAAACATATCAAAAACAATGTTTTTTTTTACTTTAAAAATTACTCAACTATTTTTCATACATTGTTAACTCACTCTGGTAGTAAAATTTTAATTTCTCACTTCAAAACATATCAAAAACAATGTTTTTTTTTACTTTAAAAATTACTCAACTATTTTTCATACATTGTTAACTCACTCTGGTAGTAAAATTTTAATTTCTCACTTCAAAACATATCAAAAACAATGTTTTTTTTTTACTTTAAAAATTACTCAACTATTTTTCATACATTGTTAACTCACTCTGGTAGTAAAATTTTAATTTCTCACTTCAAAACATATCAAAAACAATGTTTTTTTTTACTTTAAAAATTACTCAACTATTTTTCATACATTGTTAACTCACTCTGGTAGTAAAATTTCGTATTCTCACTTCAAAACATATCAAAAACAATGTTTTTTTTTACTTTAAAAATTACTCAACTATTTTTCATACATTGTTAACTCACTCTGGTAGTAAAATTTTAATTTCTCACTTCAAAACATATCAAAAACAATGTTTTTTTTTACTTTAAAAATTACTCAACTATTTTTCATACATTGTTAACTCACTCTGGTAGTAAAATTTTAATTTCTCACTTCAAAACATATCAAAAACAATGTTTTTTTTTACTTTAAAAATTACTCAACTATTTTTCATACATTGTTAACTCACTCTGGTAGTAAAATTTTAATTTCTCACTTCAAAACATATCAAAAACAATGTTTTTTTTTACTTTAAAAATTACTCAACTATTTTTCATACATTGTTAACTCACTCTGGTAGTAAAATTTCGTATTCTCACTTCAAAACATATCAAAAACAATGTTTTTTTTTACTTTAAAAATTACTCAACTATTTTTCATACATTGTTAACTCACTCTGGTAGTAAAATTTTAATTTCTCACTTCAAAACATATCAAAAACAATGTTTTTTTTTACTTTAAAAATTACTCAACTATTTTTCATACATTGTTAACTCACTCTGGTAGTAAAATTTCGTATTCTCACTTCAAAACATATCAAAAACAATGTTTTTTTTTACTTTAAAAATTACTCAACTATTTTTCATACATTGTTAACTCACTCTGGTAGTAAAATTTTAATTTCTCACTTCAAAACATATCAAAAACAATGTTTTTTTTTACTTTAAAAATTACTCAACTATTTTTCATACATTGTTAACTCACTCTGGTAGTAAAATTTCGTATTCTCACTTCAAAACATATCAAAAACAATGTTTTTTTTTACTTTAAAAATTACTCAACTATTTTTCATACATTGTTAACTCACTCTGGTAGTAAAATTTTAATTTCTCACTTCAAAACATATCAAAAACAATGTTTTTTTTTACTTTAAAAATTACTCAACTATTTTTCATACATTGTTAACTCACTCTGGTAGTAAAATTTTAATTTCTCACTTCAAAACATATCAAAAACAATGTTTTTTTTTACTTTAAAAATTACTCAACTATTTTTCATACATTGTTAACTCACTCTGGTAGTAAAATTTCGTATTCTCACTTCAAAACATATCAAAAACAATGTTTTTTTTTACTTTAAAAATTACTCAACTATTTTTCATACATTGTTAACTCACTCTGGTAGTAAAATTTCGTATTCTCACTTCAAAACATATCAAAAACAATGTTTTTTTTTACTTTAAAAATTACTCAACTATTTTTCATACATTGTTAACTCACTCTGGTAGTAAAATTTTAATTTGTCACTTCAAAACATATCAAAAACAATGTTTTTTTTTACTTTAAAAATTACTCAACTATTTTTCATACATTGTTAACTCACTCTGGTAGTAAAATTTCGTATTCTCACTTCAAAACATATCAAAAACAATGTTTTTTTTTACTTTAAAAATTACTCAACTATTTTTCATACATTGTTAACTCACTCTGGTAGTAAAATTTTAATTTGTCACTTCAAAACATATCAAAAACAATGTTTTTTTTTACTTTAAAAATTACTCAACTATTTTTCATACATTGTTAACTCACTCTGGTAGTAAAATTTCGTATTCTCACTTCAAAACATATCAAAAACAATGTTTTTTTTTACTTTAAAAATTACTCAACTATTTTTCATACATTGTTAACTCACTCTGGTAGTAAAATTTTAATTTCTCACTTCAAAACATATCAAAAACAATGTTTTTTTTTACTTTAAAAATTACTCAACTATTTTTCATACATTGTTAACTCACTCTGGTAGTAAAATTTTAATTTCTCACTTCAAAACATATCAAAAACAATGTTTTTTTTTACTTTAAAAATTACTCAACTATTTTTCATACATTGTTAACTCTGGTAGTAAAATTTTAATTTCTCACTTCAAAACATATCAAAAACAATGTTTTTTTTTACTTTAAAAATTACTCAACTATTTTTCATACATTGTTAACTCACTCTGGTAGTAAAATTTCGTATTCTCACTTCAAAACATATCAAAAACAATGTTTTTTTTTACTTTAAAAATTACTCAACTATTTTTCATACATTGTTAACTCACTCTGGTAGTAAAATTTTAATTTCTCACTTCAAAACATATCAAAAACAATGTTTTTTTTTACTTTAAAAATTACTCAACTATTTTTCATACATTGTTAACTCACTCTGGTAGTAAAATTTTAATTTCTCACTTCAAAACATATCAAAAACAATGTTTTTTTTTACTTTAAAAATTACTCAACTATTTTTCATACATTGTTAACTCACTCTGGTAGTAAAATTTTAATTTCTCACTTCAAAACATATCAAAAACAATGTTTTTTTTTACTTTAAAAATTACTCAACTATTTTTCATACATTGTTAACTCACTCTGGTAGTAAAATTTTAATTTCTCACTTCAAAACATATCAAAAACAATGTTTTTTTTTACTTTAAAAATTACTCAACTATTTTTCATACATTGTTAACTCACTCTGGTAGTAAAATTTCGTATTCTCACTTCAAAACATATCAAAAACAATGTTTTTTTTTACTTTAAAAATTACTCAACTATTTTTCATACATTGTTAACTCACTCTGGTAGTAAAATTTCGTATTCTCACTTCAAAACATATCAAAAACAATGTTTTTTTTTACTTTAAAAATTACTCAACTATTTTTCATACATTGTTAACTCACTCTGGTAGTAAAATTTCGTATTCTCACTTCAAAACATATCAAAAACAATGTTTTTTTTTACTTTAAAAATTACTCAACTATTTTTCATACATTGTTAACTCACTCTGGTAGTAAAATTTCGTATTCTCACTTCAAAACATATCAAAAACAATGTTTTTTTTTACTTTAAAAATTACTCAACTATTTTTCATACATTGTTAACTCACTCTGGTAGTAAAATTTTAATTTCTCACTTCAAAACATATCAAAAACAATGTTTTTTTTTACTTTAAAAATTACTCAACTATTTTTCATACATTGTTAACTCACTCTGGTAGTAAAATTTTAATTTCTCACTTCAAAACATATCAAAAACAATGTTTTTTTTTACTTTAAAAATTACTCAACTATTTTTCATACATTGTTAACTCACTCTGGTAGTAAAATTTTAATTTCTCACTTCAAAACATATCAAAAACAATGTTTTTTTTTACTTTAAAAATTACTCAACTATTTTTCATACATTGTTAACTCACTCTGGTAGTAAAATTTCGTATTCTCACTTCAAAACATATCAAAAACAATGTTTTTTTTTACTTTAAAAATTACTCAACTATTTTTCATACATTGTTAACTCACTCTGGTAGTAAAATTTTAATTTCTCACTTCAAAACATATCAAAAACAATGTTTTTTTTTACTTTAAAAATTACTCAACTATTTTTCATACATTGTTAACTCACTCTGGTAGTAAAATTTCGTATTCTCACTTCAAAACATATCAAAAACAATGTTTTTTTTTACTTTAAAAATTACTCAACTATTTTTCATACATTGTTAACTCACTCTGGTAGTAAAATTTTAATTTCTCACTTCAAAACATATCAAAAACAATGTTTTTTTTTACTTTAAAAATTACTCAACTATTTTTCATACATTGTTAACTCACTCTGGTAGTAAAATTTCGTATTCTCACTTCAAAACATATCAAAAACAATGTTTTTTTTTACTTTAAAAATTACTCAACTATTTTTCATACATTGTTAACTCACTCTGGTAGTAAAATTTTAATTTCTCACTTCAAAACATA